>PVKU01010100.1:0-55328 GCA_004027475.1 Anoura caudifer | reverse complement strand
AGGTACATAGAACAAGTAGCATAGATGGTAGGTAGAAAATAGACAGGGGGAGGGCAAGAATAGTGTGGGAAATGTAGAAGCTAAAGAACTTATGACACATGGGCATGAACTAAAGGGGGGAATGTGGGTGGGAGGGGGTGTGCAGGGTGGAGGGTAATGAAGGGGGGAAAATGAGACAACTGTAATAGCATAATCAATAAAATATAATTTTAAATATATATATCTTAAATTTTACAATTCTAATATTTCTATATTTACATAATAACATATAACATATATTACATATTACGTATTATGTATACACAGGCAATTTTTTGAAGAAAAAGTTGTATTTTTTATTTCACCCAAGGACATACCTGTTGATTTTAGAGAGAGAGACAGAGGGAGAGAAACACTGATGGGTTGCTTCTCATATGCACGCAACCCTGGCATGTGCCCTGACTGGGAATTGAACCCATGCTTAACAGTGACCTAACAGCTTACAGGATAATGCTCCAACTAGCTGAGCCACACCAGCCAGGGCAAAATGTTGTATTTAATGGTAAAGGTTGACATGTACTAGCAACAGGCATGGCCTGGAGTTGAAGGTGCAGGGACCTCCATGAAGCCTCACAAAGTGAAAAGGATAAGGAAGGCAGCCATCGAAAAGAAGAGCTCTGTGGCCTCAGAGAGGGCACAGCCCAGATGGTATAGGAGAAAGAGCTGCTATTTGAGATGGGCATCCCAATGACCAAGCTGCCAAACGTTGTTCCAATGCATGCCCCTGAACCAACCACACCAATTGTGGTGGTCCCGGCAGCAAAAAGCTTGACCACTATGTCAATGTCCCAAGAAATAACAGTGATCTGGAACTTCTGACAGGTCACCTAGACTCAGGACCGGCTATCCAAAGGCTAATTAGATTAGACCTTCGGCCTTCTTGTAAGGAGGCAGACACAGCCTTAATTATCCAGGTACACAACAGTGGATCAGAGCCAGAGAAAAGAGTAGTGCTTCGGTGGTCTGCATTTTTTCAGTCCCCCACCTTGAGCTCCTGGTCTCAGTGCTCAGCTCTCCCAGCCAAGAGATGGTTGATGGGGTCAACCGTCTCTTATACCAGAGGGCAACTATTATTAATCTAGCTGTGCTGAAAAATAAGGCTGTTCTACATGTTAACCCACATAAGAGAAACTTATTGAACTTTGAATAAATTTATTACATTTAGTATCCAATACTGAAAAGTCACAGTCCCATCTCAGCCCACTATTTTACATATAAATGTGAAAAAACTGTATTTCTTACCTTGCTTAAACCTACCACCAATAGTAACACTGTTTGAAGATGTCAAATTACTCTTCTTTTCACAAGCCAGTGAGATGGAAAATCGCTTTTTGCACTGCAACTCCTTAATGAATGTTTGAAAGACAGTTTGGTCACTTGCTACATCTATTATAGCCAAGCTTTCTGCACTGCATGAGGCTGGAGTTAACTGTGACCCATCTTGTGATAACAGCAGTGAAAAACTTCTGTCTCTAATAGGACTATTGTCTTTTACATTATTTTTGTTCTCTGGACTTAAATCATGGTTTTTAATATCTGATGGTGAGCCAAATGAATAATTTTCACCAAGTTGTAAAACACCACTAGTTTTCTGAAGTTTTACAGAGGATACTCCAAGAATACCTGGAAATGACAGCCTAGAAGCAGATGCTGGACTTGGTGTAGGAGGAATGGGTCCATTATCATCAGCTGAACACCTTTCTTTACAAGGCAAGAGGGATAGGGTTTCACCATGAATAGCATTGTTCTCCAGTGCCTCAATCTTGCTTTTTACTTCAATACTAGGAGAGAATGAAGTTCCCTGCACTTGATTTGGCTCCAAATTTGAAACCATTTCTTGTTTGTCATTTAATTTTGTATTTTTTCCTTTCAAACTAGAGGAGCTTATAGCTGTTAATTTTAGCTTTGCATTTTCTGGAGGACTGGACACTTTATCTAAAATCTCTTGCAGTCCTGGACTTAAATCAAATGATGCTCCAGACCATCTGAATGAATTATCCTGCCTTGTCTGAGTTAATTTGGATTTTTGAGAATTTTCATCTTTATCTCCTCCAGTTATATCTCCTTGGGGACAATCATTACTAACTGGATCACTTAGTTCTAATGCTTTAAAAGATACTGTAGTATTATGTTTATCTTGGACAGGAAATATATCTACATTGTCCAAAGCTTCAACCATCTGAGCAGAGTCCATTTCTGAGAATAAAATAGACTCATCACTGAAACAAACTAACTGTTGTTGGTTATCTTGATTTTCATCCATACTTGATTTAATTGGGTCCTCTGGCTGTAGACACAGAGAATCATTGAAACGGCTTGACATTACTTCAGAAGGAAGGGCTTCTTCTGCTCCCACATCAAGTGGTTGTTCTTTTACTAGGTAGTCTTCACTGAAACTATCAAAGAGTAAACTATTACTCAAATTCCAACTTGTGTCAGGAACTGGCAGGCATTCCACTTTTATATCTGTGGGAGTTCTCTTTTGAGGGACCAGAGATATAACTGGTTTCATAGCTTCTTGTGTTTGATAACCTTCAAGAAAACTATTTAACTGGGAGTCGGTAACAGAAAATTCGTTCCCTTTAAAGCAAGGTCCATTTTCCCTCAATAATATTGGAGAACGAAAAAGTGGGCTTTCCAGAGTCAGGATATCAACTGCATGTGAACCAGGGCTTTGTTTCATAGTATCTACAGTCTTTGGTTCCAAATGTTCTGTATTGATCACTCCTGGAGAATGTTGTTCACTGGGAAAGGTAATGTGAATCTCATTCTGCAAAGAGCTTGAGCCCTGTTTGTCTAGACTCTTCTGCATCATCTCTGTTGCCAGGCTGGTATCCTTCATTCCTCGTTTGGCATTTTCAATTGCCATCTGTTGTATAACTATCTCGGACTGAATATCCTGGTAGAAACTATCTTCAAAATCACAAGGAACTAACCCTAAGTCAGAAACACAATTATTTTTAGATTTGTTTGCTGGATAAGCATCTGTGTTTTCTTGTATTCTAGAGGCATTTAAAACATTCTCCTGCTGGCCTCCAGATTCACCAAATGCTCCAGCTGGTAGAGGTACTCCACGGGGCATCTCAGTGCTGCTTATATTATCTCTAGATACCTGAAGATTATTTGATTTCTTTTCCTCAGCATTAAACTTTACACTTTTACATGTGATAATAGCATTTGAGTCTGTATTCATATAATGACTGACTGTATCACAAGGCATTTGTTTCTCTATTACTCGTTTCTGTTTGGTACAATTAGTTGTCTGTTTATCAGATTGCTTCTCTGGGCACTGGTTAACTGGATGGGTATCATGGTGTTTAACATAAACATTCTGGTTTTTTGAATCACATTGTATCAGTACTTGGTCTATTTTTTCTGACTCAGTAACAGCTAATCCTCTTCCATTTTCACTAACCACACTGGTGGCTTGGCAAGTCCCTTTTTTACTCTGGGATCCTGTGATAGTATGTTCTACAAGAATATCATTAGTTATTGTTTTGTTCCTTGAACAACTTTGTTCTGCTTGTGATGGCGATGATGCTTTGTTATGCTTTCCTTCAGCACAAGAAGATGTATTTTTAGCAAATGGTCCTGGATTTCTAAATTCCATATTCTTATCACCTGAGGTAAATGAATCTTCACAAACAAGATCAGACTTAGTCTGTTTTTGTAAATCAGTTTTACACATCTCAGTGTCTTTCACAGGGCTACTATCTCTGGATTGTTTTAGATGCTTTCTATATTTCCAAGATCGAAAGCTTGTGCTCATCTTTTCTGAACTGAAATTCACAGCTTCTTTTTTTGTTTTCTCAGATAAGGTAGTCTGAAAAACTTTCTTAGGTCTTGTTTTTCCTTCATTCAAAGAGGTTTCTAGCTTCCTTTTACTTATATTCAAATAAGCCCATTTTCTTGCTCTGGAAATTGAATGTATCTGACATTCTTGATTCCCATCCTGCAACTGATAATAAAAGGAATTTGTATCCTCTTTACTTTTACCTAAATCTTGCATTCTATTTGGTGAATCCTTAACAGAAGAATCATGCAATATTGTGTTACTTTTCTTCTTTGATGTTAATCTTTCACAAGAACTCTTAGTTTGGTGTATAAATTTATGCTCCTCTACTTCTGATTCACTGCTGGTCAATGAGTGTGTATTGGAATCTAAAACGGGATGTGGATTCCACTGCACTCCCATTTCAACTAAATCCTGCTGTAGAATCATTTTGGCTTCTTCCACTATAAGAGCTGCTGCTTCCCTTTCTGTTAAACCTCTTCTGCCAGTCACCCAAAGAGTTCGCGTATTCCGACGTTCTTCAACTTCTTCTTCTTCCTCACCCACTGCCTTTCGGGTACTATGAAGAAGAGAGCAAAAGAAGTAAATTAATGCATTGATTCACTCATACAACAAATATTTGTTAAGCATCAGCTGTCCTAGGAATGGAAGAAATAGCACTAAACAAGAGGGAAATATAGCTGATCTCACAGAGCTTAGGTTCTAGTTGGGGAAATCAGAAAACAAATAGTAAAATATAGTCTATGTCAACTTATGATAAGAGTTGTGTACAAAAATGAAACATCAGGAAGGGATGAGAGATGAAATTTTTAAATAGCATAATAAGGACAGCCTCACTAAGACAGATTTTTTTAAAGGAAACCCTAAAAAAAGTGAGTATCGTAAAACTTTCATTGCACCAGCGAAATAGAAGTAGTAATCAAAAAAGTCCTGGCATACAACAACCCTGAACTGGATGGCTTCACCGGCAAATTTTACCAAACATTTGAAGAAGTAACACCTATCCTTCTTAAACTATTCCAAAAAATTCAAGAAGATGAAAGACTCCCAAACTTTTTTTAGGAGTCCAGTACTATCCTAATTTCAAGACCAGGTAAAGAAACAAGAAAGAAAATTACAGACCATATCTCTGATTAACACAGATGTTAAAACCCTCAACAAAATATTTGCAATCTGGATCCAATAGCACAATAAACAGATCATACACCATGATCAAGCAGGATTTATACTAGGGATGCAAGGATGGTATAACATTCACAAATCAATAAATGGAATACATCACATAAAAAATGAAATACAAAAATCATACAATCATATCAATAGATGCTGAAAAGCATTTGACAAAATCTAGCACCTATTTATGATAAAAACACTCAAAAAAGTGGAAATAGAGGGAGCATACCTCAACATAATAAAGGTCATATACGAGAAACCTATTGCCAACATCATAGTCAATGGGAAAAAACTAAAAGCATTACCCTTAAGATTAGGAACAAGAAAAAGTGCCCACTTTCACTACTCTAAATCAACATAGTAGTAGAAGTTCTAGCCACAGTGATTAGACAAGGAAAAGAAATAAAAGATGACCAAATTGAAAAGGAAGAAGTAAAACTGTCATTATACACAGACGATGTGATTGTGTACACAGAAAACCCCACATTCTCCACCAAAAAAACTACTCAACATAATAAGTAAATTTGGCAAAGAAGCAGGATATAAAGTCAATATTCATAAATTAATGGCATTCTTATGCACCTACAATGAAGTATCAGAAAAAGAAACTAAGAAAAAATACCATTTACTATAGCAACAAGAAAAATAAAATACCTAGGAATAAATTTAACCAAGGAGGTAAAAGACTTATACTCAGAAAACCATAGAACACTAAAGAAAGAAATTGAGAAACATACAAATGAGTGGAAGCATATACTGTGTTCATGGATTGGAAGAATTAACATCATTAAAACGTCTATACTACCCAAAGTGATCTATAGATTCAATACAATTCTTATTAAAATACTAATGGTCACAAATCTAGAACAAATATTCTAAAAATTTATATGGAACCCAAAAAGACCCCAATTAGCTTCAGTAATCCTGAGAAAAAGAACAAAGTTGGAGGGATCACAATACCTGATATTAAACTATACAAGGACACTGTAATCAAGACAGTCTGGTACTGTCATAAGAACAGACACATAGATCAATGGAACAGAATAGAGAGCCCAGAAATAAGTCCATGTCTCTATGGTCAATTAATATTTGACAAAGGAGGAATGAGCATACAATAGAGCAGGGGTGTCAAACTCATTTTCACTGGGGACAATGTCACTCTCACAGTTGCCTTCAAATGGCTGAATGTAATTTTAGGACTGTATAAATGTAACTACTCCTTAACTAGATGCAAGGAGCTCAGCATTGTCACCAGGTAGAAACAAGGTACTAAGCCAGATAAAACAAAGTGGAAGGCCAGATTCAGCCCACAGGCCTTGTGTTTGCCACCTGTGCAATAGAGTAAAAACAGTCTCTTCAATAAATGGTGTTGGGAGAACTGGACTGGTACATGCAAAAAAAAAAAAAAAATAGACCCCAACATACACTATATACCAGAATAAACTCAAAATAGATAAAGGACTTAAATATAAGTCATGATACCATAAGGCCTAGTGGAAAACGTAGGCAGTAATATTTCAGACATCCCACAAAGCAATATTTTTGTTAACATATCTCCTAGGGCAAGGGAAATAAAGGAAAAATAAATGAATGGGACTACATCAAATTAAAAGACTTCTGCACAGCTAAAGACATCGTCATCAAAATGAAAAGGGAACTGACTATATGGGAGAATATATTTGTCAATGATACATCAGACAAGGGTTTAATCTCAAAAATATATAAAAAACTCATGACTCAACACCAACACAAACAACCCAATTAAAAAATGGGCAAATGAACTGAACAGACACTTCTCTAAGGAAGACATACAGATGGCCCACAGACATACGAAAAGATGCTAAACATCATTAGCCATCAGAGAAATGCAAATTAAAAGCACAGTGAGACATCACCTCACACCTGTCAGAATGGCTATCATTAATGAATCAACAGACAACAAGTTCTGGTGAGGTTGTAGAGAAAAGGGAATGCTAGTGCATTGTTGGTGGGAATAGAGACTGGTGCAGCCACTGTGGAAAACAGTATGGAATTTCCTTAAAAAGTTAAAAATGGAACTTCCATTCACCCAGCAATTCTACTGCTGGGAATATACCCTAAGAATTTTGAATCACCAGTTCAAAAGAAACTAAGCACCCTTATGTTCAAAGCATGTTATTTATAATAGCTAAGTACTGGAAACCGCCTAAGTGCCCATCAGTAAATGACTGATGGTCAAAAAAAACTGTGGTACATTTACACAATGGAATACAATACAGCAGAAAGAAAGAAGGAGCTCTTACCATTTGCAACAGCTTGGATGGAAATGGAGAATATTATGCTAAGTGAAATAAGCCAGTTGGTAAAAGACAAATACCATATGATCTCACCTATAAGAGGAATCTAATGAGGAAAATAAACTAATGAGCAAAACAGAACCAGAGACATGGAAACATGGAACAAACTGACAGCAACCAGAGGGGAGGAGAGGGGGGGATAATGGTGGAAAGAAGGGGAAGGGAGAGTCAAAGAACATGTATTAATGACACATGGACATGAACAATATTGTGGGGACTGACTAGGTTGGTTGAGTGGAGGAGGGCACATGGGGAAATATTGGGACAACTGTAATATAACAATAAAAAATTAAAGTATAAAATAAAATAAAACTCTCATTGAAAACAAATCCTCCTACATGATATGAACTCTGGACAAAATACCTGAATGAAATCTAGAGTGACCCAAAGAAAATAGAAACAAGAAAAATTCGAGACAAGAAGCAAGAAATAGCAGTAAACTGTCACACTGTTCATCTGAAGGCAGGCTCCAGTCACAGCCATGAAGGGTAACTTAGATAAAAATCTAAAGGTTCAATTCAATTAGATAAATCAATTAGAAGTATAAAAATTCTTAAGGAAGAAGTAAAATATCTCCGTTTGCAAATGATATTACTGTATACCTAGAAATCCTAGAGAATCAATGATGAAAGTAATTCAAACAAACAGAATAAAAATATACAAAAATCAATAACTTTCATAAACTCAAATAAGAATCATGTATAAGACATCTAAGACATGAGCCATCATTTAAAACAATAAAGATTAAATAGAAATAAATTTAACAAGAAATGTGCAAAACCATTATGAGGAAAACTTTAAAACTCCTAAAAAGTTGTATGTAGAAATCTTTTTAAAAATCCTCAAAATCACAAAGATTATACCAAATGCAAAGATATTATCTACCCTCATATAAGTTTAACTCAACATTACAAAGATGTCAGTTCTAAGTTAAATTTCAATTCAACCTCAATAAAATATCAACAGACACATTAAATTTCATATGGGCAAACATGCAAAAATAGCCTAGAAAATAATGAAAAACTATGAGGGGAAGTTGCCTTACCAGACATTAAAATGTGCTATAAACTCTTTTATTTAAGAGCACAGTACTTGCTCATGAACTGACAAAAAGATAGTGAACAGAATAGAAAGTTCAGAAATAGACCTAATTACATATGGATATTTAGTATATGATGAAGTGGCATCTCAAATCACTAGAACCAAGACAAACTTTTTTATAAATGGGAAAAGATAAAATTAAATCCAGACTTCACATTACACACAAAAATAAACTATAAATGCATCAAGTTTGCTAAGCGCAAACTTGAAATAGAGAAGAAAACCTGTGAATCCATCTTTAATTTCAGTGTACAGGAAAGCTTTCCAACTATGACAATTTAGAAGCAAAAAAGATTGATTAAAAAAATAAATCAATACAAAAATAAAAATTCTGCATGGGGCAAATGTTGTAAAAAGTCAAAAGACAGTTGATACATTTTGAGAAAAGACTTGCAATATACAAATCAAATAAAGGGTTAAGAACCCTAATTAACTTAAAAAAGAAAAGATTCTTTAAAAAGGAGACTTCCACCCAAGATGGAGGCATAGGTAGATACGCTTCACTTCCTTGCACAACAAAAGAAAGGATAACAACCAATAAAATCAGCAAAAAACAATCAGAACTGCCAGAAAATTGAACTGTACAGAAGTCCAATAACCGATGGGTTAAAGAAGAAACATTCACCCAGACTGGAAGGAGGGGTGAAGACAGGCAGCCCAGGGTGGAGAGGATGCATGGCAAGGCAGCAGCTGGCAGACCAGGTGGTCCCACATTTGCATGTGGATAAAAACCAGGAGGAACAACTGAGGAACCAGCAATCCTAGCCACACAACCCAGGGTCCCGGAACCAGAAAATAATGCCCCATAACCTCTGGCTATAAAAATCTCTGGGGGTTGCAGTGGAGGAAAACTGCCACTCTCTCAGGAGAGTCTGTTTGAGGGTCCCATAGGATGCAAGAAGGTACACAAGCCCACCCACTCGGGAATCAGCAACAGGGCAGCAACTGGAAGGACACTAGTTGCTTGCAGGAAGTGGGGAAGTAACTGAAAGTAGACGAGAGCCAAGCAAGGGGCACTGTTCCCTCTCTGACTACTCACCAACATACAGCACCACCCTGATGAATACCTAAAGCTCCACCCCTTACAATGTAACAGGTGCACCAACAAATAGAGGAGACAAACAAATATGGCCCAAATGAAAGAACAGATCAGAATTCCAAGAAAAAGAACCAAGTGAAAAGGGGATAGCCAACCTATCAGATGCAGAGTTCTAAACACTGATAATCAGTATGCTCAGAAATGATTGAGTACAGCTGCAAAATAAAGGAAGAAGTGAAGGCTATATAAAGTGAAATGAAAAAAAAAAACATACAGGGAACTAACAGTGAAGGGAAGGAAACTGGGACTCACATCAGTCATTTGGAACTAAAGGAAGAAATAAACATTCAAATGGAACAGAAAAAAACAATTATTCAAAAAAAAATGAGGAGAGGCTAAGGAACCTCTGGGACAACTTCAAATGTATCAACATCTGAATCATAGGGAAGCCAGAAGGAGAAAAGGAAGAGCAAGAAACTAAAAACTTATTTGAAAAAATAATGAAAGAAATCTTCCCTGATTTCGCAAAGGAAACAGACATACAAGTTCAGGAAGCCCAGAAAGTCTCAAACAAGTTGGATCAGAGGAGGGCCACACCAAGACACATCATAATGGAAATGCCAAAGGTTAAAGATAGAGAATCTTAAAAGCAGCAAGAAAAAAGAGGAGAGTCACCTACAAAGGAGTTCCCATAAGACTATCAGCTGATTTCTCAAAAGAAACCTTGCAGGCAAGAAGGGGCTGGCAAGAAGTATTTCAAGTCATGAAAGGCAAGGACCTACATCCAGGATTACTCTATCCAGCAAAGCTATCACTTAGAATGAAAAAGCAGATAAAGTGCTTCCCAGATAAGGTCAAGTTAAAGGAGTTCAGCATCATGAAGCCCTTATTATATGAAATGTTAAAGGGACTTATCTAAGAAAAAGAAGAAGATCAAAACTATGAAGAGTAAAATGACAACAAACTCACAGCTATCAACAACTGAACCTAAAAACAAACAAACAAAAGAACAAAACTAAGCAAACAATAGAACAGGAAGAAAAGCACAGAAGTGAAGATCACATGGAGGATTATCAGCAGGGAGAGGGGAGGGGGAGAATAGTGGAAAAGGTACAGGGAATAAGAAGCATAAATGTTAAGTACAAAATAGACAGGGTGGGGTTACAAATAGTACAAGAAGTGGGAAAAGCAAAGAATTTGTATGTTGACCCACGGATATGAACTAATGGGGAAGAATGAGGAATGCTAGAGGAAGGGGGGGTAATGCACAGAGGGGTGCAATGAGAAGAAAGAAATGAGACAATAGTAATAGCATAATCAATAAAATATACTTTAAAAAAGAAGAGGAAAAAGACCAAAATCCATGAGAATCATAAGGAAAAGATATAACCAGATAATCTACAAAGATATAAAAAATGATCCCGAAACATGAAAATATATTCACCACCACTCACAATTATAGAAATATACTTTAAAACCACACTGAGATACAATTTCTCATCTATCAGACTGGTAAAATGAAAACCTCTAACAATGGATTCTGTTGGTGAGGCTGTAGGTAATAGTGATGTAAGAATTTGGAATCTAATAAAGCTGCATATGCATTCACTTTCGGAAACCCCATGTGTATCAATTTACTCATCACCAACAATATGAAAATACACACACACAAGGTAACTCTCTGTGGACTGTTGGTAACAGTAAAGTGTTTGACACAATCTAAATGATGTTATCTGATCCTTAAGCATCAACTAGTAAAAGCAAGGAATGGCCAGGTGCCAGATACACTTGTTTTTATTCAGAAAATTAATATTAATGCAAAACTATATCTAACCTACACACCTTATTCAAATTTACCAATTGTTCCTCTTTCTTTTTCTAAGCCAGTCTAAAATACAATGTGCTGCACTAGTTCTCAAGTCTTTTTTATCCTCCTTTAATTACAAATAGCTCTCAGTCTTTGTTTTTCATGGCCTTGATATTTTTGAAAAGTACTAGCCAATTATTTTGTAGAATGTCTCTCCCTTTAGGTTTGTCTGATTCACATTAGACATTTTTTATAAAGAACACTTCAGGAGTGATGTGTCTTTCTCAGTGTGTCACATGAGAAGGCACATGATCTTGATTTGTCACGAATTTTGGTCTATAAATTTCTGGGTTTTTAGAAGGGGCACAGCCATGACAATAACAGTCTTAGAATATGAAATGATTTTACAATATGTTAAACAACTTTTACCAGTTAAATATTTTAAATGTGTGCTGCCCTCAGATGACTCCCTGGAAAGGTCATGATGTGTGGCATATCGTGACCACAGAGACACTCCCACAACTGATTTGTTTCCACCTCAGGAACTAACAGCACATATTTCTAAGCAGGTATGAATATATCCAAAGATTCTGCAAAAGTCAGAGGCCCCAGAAGAGAACAACACTTTTATAAGAAGATTTTAAAGCATACCCCAAGTAGACTTCAGCCAGAGGCACGGCCCAAAGTGACAAAATTGCACACCACATACCAGCCCCTCTTCTGGTCTGAGGTCACCGGAGCGGCCCCAGCCGCACAGCCCCAGTGGGTATGGCCCTAGTGGGCCCTCTGCAGTGCCCCCCACACTGTGGCAGTTCTCTCCCTGGGCTCTGTTTCTAAGACTCCACACAATTCCTTCCTACAAAATCTAGGTAGAGGTAGCTGGCTATGTGCCCACAGCCATGCTGGGTGCAGCTCATGTGATACAGGAGCCCTATCACGGGGTGGCAGTGGAACGCAGGCAGCAGAATCACGACATGAGGCGGCAATGGTGGGGCTGCTCTTTGGCTGTGCCCCATCCCTTCCCATACATGTGGCAAGTTTCAGAGCCCATGTCAGGCCTAAACTGAGTGGCAGGGAAGAAACACTGAACTAGAAAAGAAACTGGTGCTTTTATAAATTTAGAACAAAATTTTAATATCTGAAAATAAAACTGTTAGAACTCATAAGTGCCTAAAGCAATGGATCTGGCTGAGGTTTTATATAAGAGTGAGTTCAGAGAACAGTTTTTGAGAAAATACTTAAGCTACTCTTTGATTATATGGTGAGTCCAGCCCATTTTTGAACTGGTTACAAACATGTACATAATATTCGAGGAATCCTCTTCTCACAATCGTTTTGAAGGACTAGTTTCCAAAGGATATTCAAGAGGAGTACATTCTGAAGTGTTCTTGCCTAAAGAAAGTCTAGGATGAGCCCTGGATATATACTGAAAATCTAAATCCATCAAAGCAGAAAGCATCAGTACCTTACATTTACTCAATCTTTCCAGGGGAAAAATCATGATACTTTTACAAATGTCTTTTAAGTCCTGAAATATTTTAAAAGTATAAAAAATGAAAAATAACCCTAAAGAGGGGGAAAAGCAGCCACATTTTCTTCCACTTACATCAACTATACCATATTATCAAAGAAAAAAGATTTTAATATAGTATCTATTATTTACAAATTGATATGATTTTCCATTTAATGACCCTCTGCAGATGGGGAGCTCTCTTACCTTTTAAAAGGCACAGCATTTTTCAGAACAGCCTCCACTTCAGCAATATTTGCTCTGGCAAGATCTGCCACGGTAAGAAAGCCAGAAGTATAGAGGAATCTGGCTCGCTGGGCATTAAGCAGGGACACCCGAACAAGGTCACACAGCTCCCTCTGGATGCCAAAGGTAAGACGCTTCTGAAACTGGGAAAGTAGTAGTTCCATGTTGTGCCAGCCCAGGCGGTTGGAAAACACTGTAATCATCCCTAGAATATGCATAGAATATTTAAGGAATCAAAAATTCTTTACAGATCAATTCTGTAATCTATTTTGCTAGATATACTTTTATTTCATTGTTTCCTTTTCTCTGGAGAATTGTAAAGTTCAACAGGCCCAAGGCGTAAGTTAACAAGAAAGTAGATTTATGTTAAGGGCCTACTTAACTGGCCAACAAACATGATAAACATATTAAATGTCATCTCACTTATTTTTTTTTAAGATCTTATTTATTTATTTTTAGAGAGCAGAGAAGGGAAGGAGAGAGAGGGAGAGAAACATCAAGGTGTGGTTGCCTCTCGCACACCCTCTACTAGGGACCTGGCCCACAACCCAGGCATGTGCCCTGACTGGGAATCGAACCAGTGACCCTTTGGTTGGCAGGCTGACACTCAATCCACTGAGCCACACCAGCCAGGTCATTTATTTTAATTATATGCTTGACATGTGAAAAAACCAAGGAGGAGCACATAACCACAAAGCAAAAAGCCCTCACCCTAGTTCATTCCTTTCTTTCATTCTGTCTTCCTTACATTTTTTACGGAAGAGAGAACTCTTAAACACAGATGAGGAGCTATTTCCACCTAGAGAAAAACAAGGGAGCTGGTTTGAATATTTAAGTGCCAAGAAAACTTCAAAAAGCAAAGCTCCCATTGATATTTTCTGCAAAGAAAGGTTGTCCAGCTCAATAGCCAGACACTTGAAATAAAGAGGCCAGAGCAGCCAAGTGCCAAGTCACTCTCCTATGAGAACACTAACCCTAGAGGCAACGTGAGATCTTTGATGCCAGTGAGGTAAAGTGTGAGTTTCTCCCTTCTTATCACCCCCGCCGCCACCCCCGTCTCTCTGTCAGTACTCTTTCATATATGGCACGTGCCCTCACAATACACACACTCTCCAGCAGCCCAGGGTTTCCTTCCTAAGGAGTTACAAGGATTTCTTGGTAAAATCACATCCATAACTTTTCTGTTTGCCTAGCTTGAAGAATGTGGGTTTAATTTTATTAAGTGAGACTACTGTTTCCTTAGACATGAGATACTAATTTAGAACAGTCAGACACAAGTCCAGAAATCCCTCTCCATTTACCATCCTCCTCCTCCTCAACAGCAACTATTAATCAGTAACTAGATTAGAAAAGGGAGATCGCTGAGAACTTTGTGTCTGTTTCTTCTTGCAATAGGTAGAAGGAAAAATAAAAATGAAGAAAAAAAAAAAAAAAACAAGGATGGCCAGCAGGTTGCTAAGGAATAGAAGGGGACACTAAGGTCCAGACACAGCTAGTGGCCAGTTGTCTCCAGCAGGGCTACGGAGCCCAGAGGAGCCAAATTTTTTAGTGTTTGGATGCTGTGAGGGGGCTGTACAAAGTTATGGCTTGACACAATCCCCTCTAATACAGAGAAGCCTGCAATAAAATGGAATTTGAAAAATAGAAGTAATCTTAACTTTACCTCAAACCACAGTCTTACAGAAATGTGGAAAACCCTGTTCAACCGACCTGCATAAACAGCAGCTGACTGTTGTAAAGACTGAATCTGCCCACGACTGCATCCAAATTTCTGATTAATTTCCTTTAAGGGAACTTCACTGATTAAATCTAATAACACAAGACTGGTAAAAAACCTGGAAAGTAAATCACCAAAAGTATGATGAGAGATCACTTATGTCTACTATGAAGATACAATATAAAATATGTTGCAAAACAAGTAAGAACCAAAAAAAGACAAGAGAGGGTATACACTCTGAGAAGATTCCCAACAAGACATAGGATTAGTGGACAAAGACTGAGTTCAATGTTTATAAATTAAGATCTGACATATACTAGAACTACAGCAAAGAACTTAATATCTGCAGTTCAAAGAACAAAAAGATTTCCTCCATGTTTCATTAATACAATCTAATTTTGAGAAATAAGATGTGGTTGAAGAAAAGTGATGGCACAAAAATTTAAAACACTTGATGCACAGTTACATGAATCATCTAATCATATTTCAATAAGTAACAGAATCAGAGTATAAAAAAATTTATTCAGAAGGCAATAGTGCCACAAATAATCTAGGTATATAAGTCCTTACAAAATTTTCACTTGACTATGTTATAAAAAATACTATTTAAAAAATAATTGTATGATATTTCAAAAAAGCTAAAAGCCTATGCAGTTCCCCAACTGAATAGTTTCATTAGCTCTTCCCTACTGGTAATGAATCACTTTTAAAGATTATAGGAGCGTCCTTCCTTTCCTTAAAGCACCCTGACTCACATTTTCTTTAATTAAATGTTCTAGAAGTAATTAAATGTTCTATTTTAAAAAGGTCTTCATATATAATGGCTTCTAAACTACAAGTGGCAAGAAGAAACTAATATATTAATAAATTCAGAAAGTACAATATATTGAAAAATTTAGCTATGTGCCACCAGAACTTCAATTTTAATGACAGTGAAAGTGACTACAATAAACTAGATACCTACTGCATATCTAACACTGTGTTAAATAGTAGTCCAGGCTCCTCGATATTTACCTTTTATGGATGGCCATTTGCCGGTGTTGTCTCTCAGTCCTGGCTTCTACTTTTCCCTTCACACAGCGAGCCAAGAACCCTTCTTCAACTCCCACTAGCTCTGCCACCCGTTTCATAGAGGTTGGCAACTTCTCCCATAAACAGAAGAATCGATACCAATCAATGGTAGTCCAATCCTCAAACATAGGTGTAACCTAAAAGGAAGAAGCACCATTCGTTAGCTAAAATTACTGTATCACAAAAGGAACAAGTAAATGTCATATTAAAAACGAAGGCCTCAGTATTGAAAAATTTGTAAATTTGATAATACCTCTTTTACATGCAAATTTCATTTATTCATAAACTACTCATAGCCAAGAGAAAAGTAATAGACCCACTAAGCACACAATCTGTATTTTACAGAGTCTAAGAACTTTAGTCATGGATACTTTAATCTCAATATTCTGATGTTAAGTACCTTAAGTATTTTATATGATTTCTAAGAAAGAATCAGAAAAATAGAAAGGGAGTGAGGGGAATTCAACAATAAAATAAAACCTACAAGACATGCAAAGACACAGAAAAGTGTGTGCCAAACACAGGGGAAAAAGCAGGCAAAAGAAATACCTTTGAAAGGTCCCAGATATTGGATATATCAGACAAAGACTTCAAAACAGACATTATAATTTGGCCAAAGAACAAAGAAAACCATGCTTAATGAAATAAAGGAAGGTCTAAGATAATGTCTGATCAAGTACAGAAAATGAGTAAAGAGAAAGAGACAACTTTTTTAATAAGAGCAAAATAAATAGGAATTCTGGAGTTGAAAAGTACAATATTTGAAATGGACAATTTACTATAGATTCAGCTGTAGATGCGAGCTGGTAGAATCAGCAAACATGAAGACAGATCAATAGAGATTATGCAATCTGAGAGGAAAGAAAAAGAAAAACGAACAAAGCCTCAGAGAAATGTGGAAAGCATTAATTGCACCAACATATGCATAATGAAAGTATCAAAAGAAAATAGAAAGGAATCAGAAAATCTAAAGAAATTATGGTTAAGGAGGATGTAAAGATGGTGGTAAAGCAGGAAGATATGGCATGTACCTCCCCCAGAAACAAACTGGAGATAAAAGAGGGGAACAGTCACCAGAAATAAACCAAAGACTACCTGGAAAAGAGACTTTTAACCAAGGATGGATAAAAATCACCTCGAGACTGGTAGGAAGGACAGGGATGTGAAAGGGGCTGGCCCCATTCACACAGGCAGGAGGCCAGGGTTGTGGCATGGCTGTAGGAGCTTCCCCGTGAAAGAGAAGCAGGGACCACAGACTAAGTTCCCAAGCACCGAGGGCCAGACCCAAGAACAGCTGCCCACATACCACACACAGGTGAAAGGCCGTGAGGCTTTTTTTCTGCTGGGGAGAGATGGAGCCTACTGGAGACAAAGCCACTAATTTCTTTTTCTTAAAGGAGCCAAAGCACAGGTTTTGTCCACAGCCACTCACGTTGGGCCCCAGTGAGGGGAAGGCGTCACAGACTGGAGTTGCACAAGGAGAGTCTGGAGTGGGAAACACTGGGGACAGCCGCAGGTGAACAGCATAGGAATCTCTGTGCCATTATATACCTCAATACTGCAGCAGCCATCTTTCTTGAAAAAAGGAAGCCCCTCCCAGGGAAAGCAATTACCTTACCCTGTGGTACACTGATCATCCCAACCTCTGGAATCCTGCTAGTCCCACCCTGAATTATTTTTTTATCATTTTATTTTTTTGTTTTCTTTTCTTCTTACTTTTCTCCCATCCTGCATCTTAACTCCTGCTGCAGAGACAGGAACTCATGCAGACTCAGTGGGTGTCAGAGACTGGCTTTAGGGTGCAGCCATTCCATACACTTTCCTGGGACCCCAATGGCATATCTCCCTCATGCAACAGCCATAGAGATACCATCCTGATTTCCGGCAGACCCAAAATCTGGGCTCTAGAGGCCCCAATCACTAGCCTACTAGGGGCCCTGCCCTGCCAAGTTCAGAGAAATAATCCCAGACAGACTTAGATGAGTGGCTCCGGGTTGGGAGAACACACCACAATCTTTCCAGAAGTCAGAAAGGCACCTCCCATGCGAGATCCAGAAGATGCCACCCCCCACCCTGATTACACCCGAAGCCCTCTCAGACACAGCTGGGTCTGCGACTACTCTAAGACTAACAACAAGCTGGCAGGCAGAGACAGGGAAAGGCAGATCCTGCAGTGCCTTGGGACATTTGTTGACATACCCCTGGACCCAGTGCTGATAAACACTAACTTTGCAGAGCAGCTGGGCCCTTCCTGGGCACAGCCAAGCCTGGAGCAATCAACCATAAACTGTGGATCACATGAAGCTTTGAAAAGGTTGCCAAGGGCCAGACATGAACAACACCTGACACTGGCTTACACCTGCCTCAGACAACGCAGGCTACGCAGAGCTGTAGCCGAAGGAAGGACCCAGCAGGCAAGCACTAAACTCTGCTGAGATGAATTCCGCTTTACTCTTTTCATCACTTTTGGTATCTTTGGTTTTCCATATCCTTTTTATTTTTTGTATTTTTACCTTCTATTTTTGTTGCTCTAATTTTTCTTTCATTTCTCTTATTTTATTCTTACCATTGATTACCCCATTGTTCCCTTCTCCCATGCTTTTCTTATTTTTGTTATTATTTCTTTCTTTGTCCCTAGACAAAGAAAGAAATAATAATAATAAATTTCCCATTTTCACATTTGGGAAATAATAATAAATTTCCCAAAGAAATAACAATAATAAATTTCCCATTTTCCTCTTTCTATTCATTACTTGTATTAGTTCTCTTCCTTTTCTCCTCTCATAATCACTTTCCTAGGCTTTGGTCTTCTCTCATTCTTTTTCTTTTCTCCTTTCTCCACTATTTAATTTCTCTTTCTACTTTTATTCTTGCTCTTTTGTCATGGATTTTGCTGTTGTTGATGGTAGGGGTTGCTTGTTTTGTTTTTTTTTTTATGTTGTTTTGCTTTGTTCTGTCAGCACCTGTACAACAGAATACAAGGTGTGGTGGGGATTGAGCCTCTCAGTCACCAGCCAAAAGGGAGACCCCACCAAAGAAAGGGCCAACAAAAATGAGGATCCAAATGCAACAGGAGAGTCCACATAACCCACACAAAGGAAATTCCGAGAGCACCTAGCTCAGGAGATCAAGGAAATTGCACCACTGGGTCACTCCACAGGACTCCTATCACATAAGGCCACCCCAGAAAGACAGGGAGTCAAAACAGTGTATCTAACACAAAGAAACAAACAAAAAAGAGAGCTAAAATCTGTGGGGAGACACAGAAACAATCTCCAAACAAAAGCAAAGTAGGACTTCCCAGAAAAAGAGCTAAATGAAATTGAGGGAAAAAAATTATCAGACATAAAGTTCAAAGTAATGGTTATAAAGATACAGAAGGAACTTAATGAGAATTACATCAGCATGAAAAAATAAAAACTAAGATAAGAACCATTTGGAAATGATGAATGCAATATCTGAAATAAAAATACACTAGAAGGAATAAGAATCAGGCTAGACAAAGCAGAGGATCAAACCAGTGATTTGGAAGACAAAGTAGAAAAAATTACCCAGCCAGAGCAACACAATGAAAAAGACTTATAAAGAAAAAGGATAGTTTATGGGAACTTTGGCACAACATGAAACGTAATAATATTTGTATCATAGGGATACCAGAAGGAGAAGAAAGGGAGCAAGTGAAAGAAAACCTGTTTCAAGAAATAATAGAAAACTTCCCTAACCTGGTGAAGGAAAGAGTCACACAAGTTCAGGAAGCACAGAGAATCCCAATCAAGATGAACTGACAAAAACCCACACAAAGACACACCATAATTAAAAATGCAAAGTTTAAAGACAAAGAGAGAACGTTAAAGGCAGCAAGAGAGGAACAGTTAGTTACCTACAATGGAGCTCCAACAAGGCTGTCAGTTGATTTCTCCAAAGAAACACTACAGGCCAGAAGGGACTGGCATGAAGTATTCCAAGTAATGAAAAGCAAGGACCTGCAACCAAGATTATTCTATCCAGCAAGGCTTTCATTTAAAATGGAAGGTGAAATAAAACATTTCACAGATGAAAAAAAAGGGGGGCACTAAAAGAGTACATTTCCACCAAACAAACATTGCAATAGATGCTAAAGGGACTGTGTTAAGAAGAAGAAATATGGGGTGGGGGGTGTGGCTGGAGGGGGATGCAGACAACTGTAATTGAATGACAATAAAATAATTATTTTTAAAAGATGTAAAAAATAAATAAATAAATCCAAGATTCAACTCTAAAAAAAAAGAAGAAGAAATAGAGAGAAACACAGGTACAAAGGGAAAAAATGACAACAAATGAGTACCTATCAATAATAACCTTAAATGTAAATGGATTAAATGCTCCAGACAAAAGACATAGGGTAGCTGAATGAATGAGCAAACATGACCCATCTATACACTGTCTACCAGAGACCCCCATCAGAACAAAATATTTACACAGGTTGAAAATGAAGGATGGAAAAAATATTCCACACAAATGGAGACAAATAAAAAACCTGGAATAGCAATATTTCTGACAAAACAGACTTCAAAATGAAGGACATTAAGGGTCAAAAAAGCACACTACATAATATAAACACTAAAGGGATCAATCCAACAAGAGACTATAAACCTGCTAAACATATAAGCTCCCAATATAGGATCATCTAAATATATAAAGAAAATCTTGGAGGAATTTAATAAAGAGAAAGACACAATACAGTCATTATAGTGGATTTTCAAACCCCACTGTCACCAATGGATAGATCTTCCAGACAAAAAGTTAATAAGGAAACAGCTACCTTATATGACACACTAAAATTTTTTCAAAATAGGAAACTCTACAGAAACACAAAGCACACTAATGCATTGGTGGTTGCTCAGGACCAGGGGAGGATGAGGAGGCTGGAGGCAAATGAGGAATGATGACTAAAGGGTACAGGTTTCTTTCTGGGGTGATGAAAAATGTTCTGAAATTAGATATTGGTGATGATTGCACAACTCTGAATATGCTAAATACCATGACTTTTACACTCTAAATGTCATGCTATGTAAATTGCATTGCAACAAAGCTATTTTTTTAGTAATCAAATTCTCTTGAAAATTTTCAGCACACTCTTGAAAGTCCAAAAACAGACTTATAGAAATACAGAAACACCTGTTTTTATTAGTAAGACCAATCAACTTAAAAAAAATGCCAGTCAGCTCTCTTCTGTGTCAATGTATAACTATGAAAATACTAAATTAATTTTAAGTGGTAGTATGTTAAAAGGTAAGCAAACAAGAATACCTATAAGCACTGAAAAAGGGCAGCAATGAAGGAAACTAGCTCTACTGGATAAAACGTACAATAAATGCCTTTAATTAAAACATAGGTACTGGTGGACAAACTGGTAAAAGTATTCTGTTGTCAGATCAACAAATGAAACATAAATATACCCAACAACAAATGGAAATTAGGGAGATATCAAAATACAAAAGCAAATACTATAAAAGATAAAAATTACAGGAAAAGGTAAAAGATAAAACCTGTAAAAAAGGTGTTTAGTCATTGTGTACAAATGAACCTTAACAAATGAAGCTGTAACTACTGGGACATAATTTTAAAAATATAAAAAAGAAAAGCATTTCTGATTCAAAAGTTCATAAATTCAACTACATTTTTTAAAAATGCTATGCAAAACACATAATAAACAAAGTCAAAAACCAAGAGAAAAACTAGGAGAAATATACTTTTAACTTATATCACAAAATACTACTCTCCCTAATATATAAAAGAACCTTTAAAACTTAAGGAAAGGACCAAAGAAAAAAAAGAAAATGAGCAGAAGTCATAGATAATTCATAGAAAATAAAGCATATTGCCTTTAAACATATGGAAAAATATTCAAATTTACTTATAATAAAAATGTAAGATAAAACTACTCAAAATACAAAAGCTTAAAATATACTGTATTCATGGGATTATAAAAAAAAAAAAATAGGACTTCCGGCCAAGATGGAGGTGTAGGTGGACACACTGTGCCTCCTCTCACAACCAAAATTAAGGACAACAAAAATTTAAAACCAAAAGAACAACAGAATAGATAGAAAACTGAATTGTACAGCAGTCCGACAATGATTCACCCAGACCGGTAAGAGGAGCAGAGTCAGTGCCTGGCGGAGAGGGATTGTGGCAGGGAAAAGCAGTGGCTAGTGGTCCTGGATGTGCAGGCTGTGGTTGGCAGACCCCAGGTGCACAGGCGGCGGTTACTGGGCATGGGGAAGTGACAAGCAGACCCAGCGAGGCACACAAGGTGGCTGACCGTGGTCACACATTCACGTGCAGATAAAACAGGCAAAAATGGGCAGCTAGACAAACTATGCAACCCAGGGCCCCAGTGACAGGAAATAAAGCCTAAAAGCACCAATTGAAAACACTTGTGAGGGTTGAAGTGCTGGGAGAGACTCCCAGCCTCACAGAGGGGACTGAAATCTGAGACAGAGCGGAGCAAGTGCCATTGCTTCCTCTAGGACCCTGCCCCCACATACAGTGTCACAACTCTGCAACTGGGTTGCCCTGCTCTGGTGAACACCTAAGGCTCCACCCCTCATACATAACAGGCATGACCAGACCAAAAAAAAAGAAAAAAGAAAAAAATGGCTCAAATGAAAGAACAAATGAAACCACCAGAGCCAATACTTTTAAGCAACCAAGAGATAGCCAACCTATCAGATGCACAGTTCAAAGCACTGGTGATCAGGATGCTCACAGAATTGGTTGATTTTGGTCACAAATTAGATGAACAAATGAAGGCTATGCTAAGTGAAATGAAGGAAAATGCACAGGGAACCAATAGTGATGAAAAGAAAACTGGGACTCAAATCAATGGTGTGGACCAGAAGGAAGAAAGAAACAACCAAACAGAAAAGAATGAAGAAGAATTCAAAAAAATGAGGAGAGGCTTAGGAACATCCAAGACATCTTAAAATGTCCCAACATCTGAATTATAGGGATACCAGAAGGGGAAGAGGAAGATCAACAAGTGGAAAACTTATTTGAACAAATAATAAAGGAGAACTTCCCCAATCTGGCAAAGGAAATAGACTTCCAGGAAGTCCAGGAAGCTCAGAGAGTCCCAAAGAAGTTGGACCCAAGGAGGAACACACCAAGGCACATCATCATTACATTAACCAAGATTAAAATGAAGGAGAGAATTCTAGAAGCAGCAAGGGATAAGGACACAGTCACTTACAAAGGGGATCCCATCAGACTGTCTGCTGATTTCTCAAAAGAGACCTTACAGGCAAGAAGGGGCTGGAAAGAAGTATTCCAAGTCATGAAAGGCAAGGACCTACATCCAAGATTGCTCTATCCAGCAAAGCTTTCATTTAGAATGGAAGGGAAGATGTGCTTCTCAGATAAGTGCTTCTCAGCACTTCTGAGTGCTTCTCAGATAAGGTCAAGTTCAAGGAGTTCATCATCACCAAGCCCTTATTATATGAAATGTTAAAGGGACTTATCTAAGAAAAAGAAGATAAAAATATGAACAGTAAAAAGACAGCAAACTCACAGATATTAACAACCACACCTAAAACAAAAGCAAACTAAGCAAACAATAGAACAGGAACAGAACCACAGAGATGGAGATCACATGGAGGGTTAGCAACAGGGGAGTGGGAGGAGGAGAGAAGGGGAAAAGGTACAGAGAATAAGTAGCATAGATGGTAGAGAGAAAATAGACAGGGGAGAGCAAGAATAGTGTGGGAAATGTAGAAACTAAAGAACTTATGACACATGGACATGAACTAAAAGGGGGCAAAATAGGTGGGTGGGGGTGTGCAGGGTGGAGGGTAATGAAGGGGGAAATGGGACAACTGTAATAGCATAATTAATAAAATATATTAAAAAACAAAAAAAAATAAAAAATAACCACTCTCATATAGCACAGGTAATATTGGAAAATAATACAAACCCTATAGAAGGCAATTTGAAAAACCAAAATCACATATGTCTTTATACTTTACCTAGCAATTGCACCTCTGGGAGTCTTCTCTAAAGATATACTTCCACTAAAACTAAACAATATATGCACCAAAGTATTTTAACGACAGCATCATTTACCATAACAAAATATTGGAAACCTCCCAGAAGTCCAACTACAGAGAAATGATTGAATAAACAATGGTAAATCCACACACACAATGGAGTTATACAAGTATAAAAACATAAATAAATAAAAAATGTCCATGAGCATAAAGTGATTTCCAAGATATATTAAGAAACAATACAAAATAATGTATATAATGTATATAATATACTATCCCCTGTACAAGAAAGAAGGTAAAGTAACAATATATATAAGCACCTGCTGATATTTATAAAATGAAATAGAAGGATACACCAAACACTAGTGAAAACAGTTATCCAGGAAGGGGGTGGAAATGGGATGCAGGGGGTAGATGTGGATGTCAGACTTCACTGAGTATTCCTTTTGATACAGTTCTTATTATTGAATCACATGAATGTTTTAAATATTCAAAAAACAAAATAGTCTTATTTAACCATAAATGTTTTATTTAAAACACAAATGTATATTAATTTGCCAATGTCTTGAGCTAGGGTCAAGGCCTTTTCTTTTGACTATGAGTCTGCTGATTACAGTTTACCATTGCTTTCTTGTGCAAACCACACCCACAATGCAAGATGTCACCATAAAGTATCTCTGACGTTCAAGAATCTATATATTTCCCCACCATTTTCACAAATATGACAGGGAAGAAAACAGAACTTACCAGATAGACAATATGCAGATCATTCTCTAAAACAAAGCCCTTCATTGCTCTTTGGAGATCAGCAAAAATATCTAAAGTATCAGCTGGAGAAAGTGAGGAAGAAAGAGTTGCCGAACCAAGATGTGTTGGATGATACACCTTTCCTGGTTTGGGGGTGGGGGTGGGGAAATAAAGGATCAGATGTTGAAAATAAAACAACACACTGTCTTTCTGTATTCTGTAATTAGTCTTTTAGACTCTGATAAATTTTACAAGCAGAATCTTGTCCAAAGCATGGATTATTTACAGCGGGCTCTATACTAACTGTCTGATGTTGCAAAACACAACACTGACTTACTAAAAATGAGTTGATACACTCCTAGAAAAATTAGTTTCCTTCTATACTGCTTGAAGAGCCAATCTCCTTTCTTTTTCTTTATTGATTTTAGAGAGAGTGGAAGGGATAGAGAGACATCAATTTGTTGTTCCACTTATGTATGCATTCATTGGTTGCTTCTTGTATGTGCCCTAACTGAAGATGCAGGCCACGACTTTGGCATATCAGGGCTATGCTCAAAACAACTGAGCTACCCCACCAGGGCCCAATTTCCTTTTACTAATCAGTCACACACATTCTAAATCACTAAGATGAAAAAGTGAGTGAATTGCAACTAAGAAGTCATAGTTACCTTCTGTTCCATCACTAGCTTCAGTAGTCTGGATGAATTCATTTTCTAGCAGCCACATTACACAGCCCTCGATTGCTCCTAGTTGATCAGGATCTTGATTTTTCTGAATTCCCTGCTTTCCTTCTTTCATACTTGCAGCCAAAAATGTGCAAGAAGCATAAGTCTGCATGTCTTGTGATGTACTTGCCACTCCACCAACTATTATCTGATATAAGAGGTTTAAAATTTTTCTGTAACTTTTGCAAAGATTTTATTTATTTATTTTTAGAGGGAGGAGAAGGGAGGGAGAAAAAGAGAGAAACATTGATGTAAGGGAGAAACATCAATTGGTTGCCTCTCGTACATGCCCCAAGCAGGGACCAAACCTGCCACCTAGGTATGTGCCCTGACCAGGAATTAAACCAGCAACCTTTCAGTGCACAGGACAATGCCCAATCAATTAAGCCATACTGATCAGGGCTTTTCTGTAACTTTTTTTAAAAAGATTTATTTTTTAGAGAGAAGGGAAGGGAGGTAGAAAGAAAGGGAAAGAAACTATGATGTGTGAGAGAAACATCCATTGGTTGCCTAGGTTGGGACCTGGCCCACAACCCATGCATGCATGTGCCCTGACTGAGAATCAAACCAAAGACCTTTTGATTTGCAGGCTGGCGCTCAACCCACTGATCCACACCAGCCAGGGCTCTAAGAATGTAGGCCCTCATGATATAAAAGAAATGAAGTAATTTTTTAAAAGATTTTTTAAAAAATGTATTTAGTTATAGAGAGAGGGGAAGGGAGGGAGAAAAAGAGGGAGAGAAACATCAGTGTGTGGTTGCCTCTCACACACCTCCCACTGGGGACCTGGCCCACAACCTTGGTATGTGCCCTGACTAAGAATCAAACCAGCAACCCATTGGTTCGCAAGCCAGTGCTCAGTCCACTGAGCCACACTAGCTAGGGTAGAAATGAAGTAATTTTGTTCCCTTAAAATGTTCTCACCATATTAACGTAGAGACTGTTTATTTACTCTTCCATCATTATTCATTATAAATGTACACAACATCTACTGACAACATGAAATTTCCCTGAAAAGTAGATGTAATATTTTCTCATCAATGAAAATTCCAAGAAATAACTATATAAAATAGGAGAGATTCAGACTTGGGAGGGCTGTAAATAACCTCATAAAGAAACACAAGCTAAGATTTTTCACATACTAAAGTTCTACCATTGTATTATAGGTAAAAAGAGCCAGTGGTAACTTAGTGAACACTCTTACCTCCAGAATAGCTCTTATCATGCTCACAGTTACTTCTTCTCCCTCTTGTTTTCGAAGACAGCTGCGAACGGGTTTTAGAGATCCCTGAAGTAAAGCTATGCCTTTTGATTTCTCAGAGTTCTTACAAATCAAGATACTCTCACCTATAACCAAAAAAAAAAAATCATGTTTGCAAAATCCCAGCACATTTCCATAAGATACTGGCTACAAAGAACTTAATTGGCTTACTTTATTTCAAGGAAATAATAGATGATAGTGATGTTATGATCAGAGAATTATTGCTAATGTTTTTCTTTGTCTTTTTTTTTTATCCTCATACAAGGACAGGCTTATTGATTGTGGAGAGGAGGAAGGAAGGGAGAGAGAGAGAAAGGTTGATGTGAGAGAAACACCAATTGGTCCCTGGTTGGGGTACATAGGAGAGGCAACTGATCAATGTTTCTCTTGGGGTATCATTCTCAGACACACCCTAACCAGGGACTGAACCCGCAACCCAGGCATGTTCCCTCACCGTGTAAAACTGTGACTTTTCAGTTTACAGGATGACACTCCAACCAACTGAGCCACACCAGCCAGGACTCTAATGTTTTTATTTTCTAAATTTTGGATTGAAGGAAATCAGAATATGTATTCCACACTAAAATACGTTACTTCACGACTTCCGCTCAAGATGGAGGCATAGGTAGATGCACTTTGCCTCCTCACACAACCAAAAGGACAACAACAAATTTAAAAACAAAAAACAACCAAAACTGCCAGAAAATTGAACTGTGTGGAACTCTAACAACCAAGAAGTTAAAGAAAAAACATTCACCCAGACTGGTAGGAGGGGTGGATGCCAGCAGCCAGGGCAGAGAGGATACATGGCAAGGCACAGCTGGAGAACCAGATGGGTGAGGCAGAAGCTGGTGGTCCCACATTTGCATGCGGGTAAACCAGTTGGAACAACTGGGGAGTGAGACAGACCACATAACCCAGGGTTTGAGCACGGGAAACTAAAGACTCAAAACTTCTGGCTATAAAAATCTGTAGGGGTTGCAATGGTGGGAGAAACTCCCAGTCTCACAGAAGAGAGGGCCACAGGACCCTAGAACATACATAAACCCACCCACCCAGAAATCAGCACCTGGAAGGGCACAATCTGCTTATGGGGAACAAGGGAAGTGACAGAGAATGGGGTGAGAGCCAAGCAAGCAGCACTGTTTGCTCTCTGACTCCACCCCAACAGAGAGCATCACAACACAGCAAAGAGAGTTGCCCTGCCCTGGTGCATATCTAAGCCTCCGCCCCTCACAGCATAACAGGTGTGCCAAGACAAGGAAGTATGGCCCAAGTGAAAGAACAGATCAAAACTCCAGAGAAAGAACTAAGCAATGAGGAGATAGACAACCTATCTGATGCAGAGTTCAAAACACTGGTAATCAGGATACTCACAGAAATGACAGAGTTCAGTTGCAAAATTTCAGAAGGAAGAAATGAAGGCTATACAAAGTAAAATAAAGGAAAATATACAGGGAACCAACAGTGAAGGAAGGAAACCAGGACTCAGATCAATGATTTAGAACAAAAGAAGAAATAAACATCCAACTGGAACAGAATGAAGAAACACAAATTCAAAAAAATGAAGAGAGGCTGAGGAACCTCTGGGACAACTTTAAATGTTCCAACATCTGAATGATAGGGTGCCAGGAGGAGAACAGGAAGAGCAAGAAATTGAAAACTTACCTGAACAAATAATGAAGAACTTCCCCAATCTGGCAAAACAAATAGACTTCCAGGAAGTCCAGGAAGCTCAGAGAGTCTCAAAGAAGTTGAACCCAAGGAAGCACACACCAAGGCACATCATCAGTACATTAGCCAAGGTTAAAGAGAAGGAGAGAATCTTAAAAGCAGCAAGAGAAAAGCAGACAGTTATCTACAAAGGAGTTCCCATAAGATTATTAGCTGATTTCTCAAAAGAAACCTTGCAGGCAAGAAGGGGCTGGAAAGAAGTATTCCAAGTCATGAAAAGCAAGGACCTACATCTAAGATTACTCTATCCAGAAAAGCTATCAATTAGAATGGAAGAGCAGATAAAGTTCTTCCCAGATAAAGTGCTTCCCAGATAAAGTCAAGTTAAAGTAGTTATCTTTATCAAGCCCTTATTATATGAAATGTTAAAGGGACTTACTTAAGAAAAGATGAAGATCAGTAAACTATAAACAGTAAAATGACAACAAACTTACAGCTATCAACAACTGAACCTACAAAAAGAAACAAAAACAAACTAAGCAAGCAACTAGAACAGGAACAGAATAACAGAAATGGAGATCACATGGATGGTTATCAGTGGGGAGGGGAAGGGGGGAGAACATGGAAATGGTACAGGGAATAAGAAGCATAAATGGTAGGTACAAAATGGACAGCGGAAGGTTAAGAATAGTATAGGAAATGGAGAAGCCAAAGAACTTATATGTATGACCCATGGACATGAACTAAGGGGTAGGGGGTAATGCTAGTGGGAGTGGGGGTGCAGGGTGGAGGGGCATAAAAGGGAGAAAAAATGGGACAACTATAATAGTATAATCAATAAAATATACTTAAAAAATAAAGTATGTCACTCCATATTAAACATTATTTTGACTTTAATGCAACTGGTAAGTAGAAACACAGAAAAAAGCTCTTTACCCTCTTTCTATTTACCCAGAAGCAACATGTAAGGGGAAGAGAGGGAGAAAGAGAAGAAGAGAAATGTTAATGTATGGTTGCCTCTCACACACCCCCTACTAGGGAACTGGCCTGCAATGCAGGCATGTGCCCTAGACTGGGAATAGAACTGGTAACCCTTTGATTCACAGGCCAGCACTCAATCCACTGAACCACTCCTGCCAGGGCTGAAAATTTCTTTTTGAGCACTTTAAAATTATATAATTATCTCGCTGCTATGCTGTCACCTGAAACTAACACAAATAATATTGAATATGTCAACTGTAATTAAAAAATAAATTTGTTTAAAATTTTTAAAATATTTAATTTTATTAAATAATGATGGCCATTCTGACCGGTGTGTAGTGGTATCTCGTTGCAATTTTAATTTGCATCTCTCTGACGGCTAGTGATGCTGAGCATCCTTTCATATGTCTCTGGGCCCTCTGTATGTCCTCCTTAGAGAAGTGTCTATTCAGGTGCTTTGCCCATTTTTTAATTGGATTGTCAGTGTTCCGGGTGTGAAGTCGGGTGAGTTCTTTATATATTTTGGAGATCAAACCCTTGTCTGAGGTATCATTGGCAAATGGAAGATGAGGGAAGGGTAAAGGAGGAAAATGAACAATAATTAATTAAAAAAGGGAAAAAATTAAAAAAATAAAATAAAACCTCTAAGTGTCATTTGGGTACTGGCCATGCAGCTAAAGATTATATTCCCCAACATCCCTTGCAGCTGGGAAATGTAACCATGTGACTGAGTTCTGGCCAATACGTGAGGAGAAATACTACTATGTGCAAGTTCTTAAAAGGGCAGGATGTATAAAAACTGTTCCTCATCTCCCTTCTGGAAGACTGAAATGCAGATGTTATGGCAGACACTGATAAGTACTCATCTTATGCCACAGGATTGAAACTATATTACTGAATGTGGAAAACAAACTGGAAGACTAGGCCTCTGACACTGAAGTCACCATTATCAGCCCCGGATTACTTAAACTGTGCTGTTATATGAGAAAAAATTAACTTCAACCTTGTTCAAGCACCTGTAATGTTGGCCTTTGTTGCAGCAGTGAACTTATATTCTAACTCATCCAGTCACCAATAAATTATAGTCAATTCTTATTATTTGTGGCAGTTCTCTTTTGTAGTCACCATGAACACTGAATTAGGGAATACCAAATCACTGCTCCTTGGGGAAATACAGAGCTGCCTTTCTCCAAGCCCCAAGGCTCAACATTTTCAACATAATCTTGTTTTAAATGTGTTTCTGTTTAAAGAGACCTTATTTCATATATGTTATTGATTTATTAACATTAAACTCACAGGCAACAGTACTGTGTCTCACGGCTGAACAAAGCTTATTTAACACTCTTATTTTCTCTATAGGGTACATCACAGCCTTCTTGCACTTAGTAATACTATATAGGTGATAACTGTACTTCAGCACTATGCTTAGGGGTCACTTTAAACAGTTAATCACCAAAAATATAAAAATGTAACAATAAATAGACCCAGAAAGGGATGCCTGTTTGCAACATGAAAGCCAAAAGAGGAAGGTAGAATGTGTGCTTCCAGAGACGCAAATTTGTCACTGCTCTGCACATGTCTACAAAGGCCCACAAATGTTGACTTGGGGGGTTTGAATGAATTTAGTAAATAAGCATTTTCATAAATATAGGATCCACAAATAATGAGGATCAACTGTATTTAGGGACCTCATGTCACTAGTGAAGTTATTCTAAAAGTCACTTCCTCAGGATACTACCCAGCTTTCTATGCCCAGAACATCACACCTCTTTTCCCATGAAAACTTTCCTTCTTCTCCTGGATACCCAAAATTCTCTTCAATAGCCACAGAACTGTTTGACTATTTATTTGACATATAGTATAATATTGGAGTCACTAAACTACATCCTAAAGAAAAAAGATAAGTAAACAGAGAATGTTCCTCCAAAATTTCTTTAATGTTAGAAGACTCAACAATTCAGTCACGCTCAAACAATGTAGGAGGTTAGAAATTTTGTATATATATATGTAAAATAACAATGCTCTATTGATATTTAATTCAAACAAGCCTCTTCTTCATTACTTAAGACGAAACTTATGTTTGAACTGCTGGTAACATTGTTATTACTTACTGATGCAAGGTAAGACGCTACAAAGGGTTTTAGAGCCGGAACCAACTCAGAGGGAAAGGTGGTATGTAAAGTTCCTGCTCCCACGGTGTGAGAGTGCTCCCCTGCCCTCAGCACCCGTCTGAACTCTCAGACCAGTCACCTAAACAGAACTAATACCCACGCAAATTACTACCTTCATTAGCACTGGTACACTATACTGGAAATTAAAAATCATATTCCAGCTAATGTGAGAAGTCATCTTGATTAACATAATAGTGAATCATTTTACTGTACATAATACAAAGGAAAATCTTAATTCTACATTAGTAGAAAATCAATGGTTGACCCATATGAAAAATAACTTTCATTATAAGTATTAAGTACATCCAAAGGGAGGACTTTAGTGCTTTGGATAACAAACACAACATGATGAGATATGGGTTGTCAGGGACTAGTCAAATTTCGAGGAGAATGACACTCTCATTCAGCAATGCCATTTAAATAAAATTCAAACTCACCTACTGTGTCCACTCCTTTCCTACCAGCACGACCAACCATCTGCTTATATGTAAGAATATCTAGAGGTCGACCACTGAAAATAGGAGTCCGAATAATTACACGACGTGCAGGTAAATTCACCCCAGATGAAAGAGTAGAAGTTGCTGCCAAGACCCGAATATGACCTTGACGGAAGGCTCTTTCAATGATATCCCTCTCCTCAAAAGTAAGACCTAAAAAAAAGTTACAATAACATACACAGATGGCCCTTAAACAACATAGGGGTTACAGGCACAGATGATCCCACACACAGTGAAAAATCTGTGTATAACTTTTGACTCCCACCAAATTCCTCCTGTTAACTAAAAGCCTTACTAATAATACAATCAATTAACACATATTTTATATATGTTACATGTATTATATACTGTATTCTTACAATAAAGTAAGCTAGAGAAAAGAAAATTTTATTAAGAAAATCACAAGTAAGAGAAACACATTTATAGTGCTGTGTACTATATTGATACCTTAAGTTTATGTTATCTGTTTACAAGATGAATTCACTGTCAGTACTTATATCAATATTGTCTTATATGATACAAAACACTATAGATATTATCTGTATTACTAACCACTAGACATCAATAATGGAAGATGTGAAAGAGAAATTCATATTTATTTACAGGTATAATAATGCATGTTCGGATAATGAAGAAGCAGCAATGCGATTGCTTGATGGCCGTCTAGCACAACTGATACGGCTGCTGCATGACAGCCTAGCATACACACTAATAAATGAATTGTTATAAAATGTTTATGGCATATAGTAACAGTCATATTCATAATATAGTATTTGAAAGCACTGTTACAGTTTTTTAAAAGTCACTTACCTATGATGATAGGCTGATATACAGAGGCATATTGTATAGTAATTTTTGAAAGCAGCTACACAACAGTAAGAGAACACATTATTAATTTTATATTAAATATCACTCACCTTATGCCTGTGTAAGGATAGGCTATCATTTCAATACAAGGCTTGCTCATGATGTTCTACTTACATAGTGATGATGACACAAAAACGCCTCACAATCCCTGCCACACAGTCAGTATATTTCCACATAAATTGCTTCTTGGCCTTTTGGCTGAGATCAAGCAAAGGTATGTTTTCACATGAAGACCCACACATACATAACAGAAAATTTTATTAAGTGTACGGCACTATGATTATTTACTAGTCATTACGTGGAAGTGGATCATCATGAAAGTTTTTGAGTAAGATGAGGGAGAGGAAAAGGAGGAAGGGTTGGTCTTGCTGTCTCAGGGGTCACAGAGGTGAAGCGGTGGAAGAGGTGAAAGGGGAGGCAGAACAAGGAGGCACACTCAGCGCAACTTTACAGAAATACATTGTAATTTCTGTCTGGCTCTTTTGCTTTTTCATTTCTCTAAAAATGTTCCTATATAGGACCAATCTTTCTCCCACTGTTTGCTTTGGATTCAGTGCCCACCTCATAGAAGGGTCCATGCTGTAAAAGGAGTCAAAAGCAGTCTTGAATAATAGGAACCCTTCTGCCAGATTTTCTAATATCGGGTTGTTTTCTGGCGCTGCTTTTTTACGTCTTCTTCATCTTCTGGCAGGGTTCAGAAGCACTCCTCTCCATCGAATTTTCTTCTTCAAGACCCATGTTTTGAAACCCTTCACCCCTCTACACACACACACACACACCTTTTTTTTTTGCCATATTCACAATCTCTTTTACAGTCTCCTTGATTGGCTCTGCCATAAATCCTGTGGAGCCCTGCACAACATCTGGACACAGTTTTCTTCAGCAGGAAATTATTGTTTCAAATTTGATGGCTTTTTCTGTAACAACAACCTCTTCAATGGTGTGATCCTTCTAGACTCTCATGATGTTCCATCAGAATCCTACTTCCACAATGTTGACAATCTTTTCCATAGAGCACCATGTGCAATGAGCCTCTAGGTCCTTATGACCCCTAATCTAGACTGAAGCGCAGACGTTGTGCTTGGGGGCAAGTCGACCATTTCAACGCAGTCACTGTTGAACTCAAGAGTGTCTGGGTGGCCAGGGACATGGTCCAATACCAAAAGAACTTTTAAAGGCAGTTCCTTACTGGCAAGGTATTTCCTGACTTCAGAGATAAAGCATCAATGAAACAAGTCTCACTTACTGTGAGAAACACAGTAAGTGTTCTCACTATCCATGTCTTCTTGTACAACCAAAAGCCTGGCAGCTGCTCAGTCCTGATCATAAACCCAACTGCATTTGCACAAAACAGTAGAGTAACCCTATTCCTTCCTATCTTAAATCCTGGTGCTCATTTTTCTTCCTTATTAATAAGTGTCTTTTGTGGCATTCTTTTCTAAAAAAGGACACTTTCATCTGCATTAAAAACCTGTTCAGACAGACATCCTTTCTCCTCAATACTTTTCTTAATGGTGTCTGAACGGCAGAAGCTGCTTCTCCTGTTGACATTTTTTAAGCCAAAACTCTTTCTAAAATTATTAAGCCATACTTTGCTAGCATTAAATTCTTTATCTTCCTTTTGCTTTAAGTTGTCATATGACTTTATTTTTTCTTAAATCATATTAGAGTCTATAAATATGTCTTTCTTATAGCAATCCAGCACCCACACAAACGCTGCATTTTCAATACAAGATAAAAAGTTAATTCACAAAAAGTGTAAGATTTTCATGCCTGCTGGCATAGCTACTGCGAAGAATTCATGGATTTCCTTTTCTTTTTTTACAACAGTCCTTCGCTGGATTTATTTATCTTGAAACGGTGGGCAACCACAGCTGCAGACATCAATCTACAGCATGTACCAAGCAAGTCAACTCTGTCATGTCGAATGTCATGACTCTTCTCTGTTTCTCAGGAGCCTTCCAGCCTCACTAGTGGCATCTGCATGGGTCCCATGGGGTTATCCAAGCTTCATGGTGCTGCACTAAACATGGTGAAACATATGCAAGAACTGCAAGAGATCACTTTTTACTGTAATGCCCAATTTACTGGAGAATTAAACTGCTCACAGGATGACTAGTGTCACAGGGCATTTTAATTGCTTCTTGAAATGCTTGAATAGGTAACTACAAAATTATTACAGTAGTGATATGCATTGTAGTTAATTTTATGCAGGTATGATTTAATACTGTATCTACAGTTTACATTTCTCTCCATTCTGAATGGCATTGTGTATGGTCTGTAATTGTTTCTACACATAAATTTTGATAAATTTTAACTTTTTATAATAGATCTGTGTATATTTTATGACAAATAGACTAAGACCATTTTCTATGCTATTAAAATAGACTAATATCTATATATATTTTATGCATTCATGGCATACCTAATTTTTTTTAATATTTCTAAGCTACACAGTTCACCCATGAGTTTTTCAAATTGTTGCAAAATTCCAAAATTTTTCCAATTGTTTATTGAAAAAAATCTGCATGTAAGTGAACCCATGCTATTCAAACCCATGTTGTTCCAGGGTCCACTGTGTATATACATATGTGCATATGTGTGTACATTTGTGTACATATATGTGTGTACATGTATTTATAAACTTATTTCTGTATAGCATGAGAAAAGTTTTTAAATAAATTGAAAAGGTTAAATTCCTAATCTTAGAAACTACATATTCTTAATCATATGCTTAGCACATATGATCATGGGAAGACCACTTCCTGAAATTATACAATTCGGTGACTATCATAATCCTTGCAATTTTGACAACCTGGTTGATTTTTAAACATTTCACCCCTCTCAAAATGAAATATGACAATTTCTAAAATTAGTTTGATTTTCATGTACGTGTAACAATATTTCAATACACCTTGAGATAAAGGAAGACACTCAGAGTGGCATAAAATTGGATTAGCAAGGACAGTACTTCCCCTTATCTGCAGTTTTGCTTTCCATGGTTTCAGTTGCCTGCAGTTAACTGTGATCTGGAACTATTAAATGGGAAATTCCGGAAATAAGTAATTCTGAAGTTTTTAATTGCAAGCTGCTCTGAGTAGCATGACAAAATCCCACACTGTCCTCTCCCATCTGCCTGGGATGTGAATCACCCCTTTGTCCAGAACATCTGCACAGCTGCCCTTCCTTCCCATTAGTCACCTAGCGGCCATCTCAGTGATCAGATTGATCCCTGGTGCTGCAATGCTGATACTCAAGTAACATTTATTTCACTTAATAATGGTCCCACAGTGCAAGAGTATTAATGGCAATCTGGGTATGCCAAAGAGAAGCCACAAAGTGCTTCCTTTAAGTGAAAAGGTGGAAGTTTTCTCCTTAATAAGAAAACTGTACAATCATGCACTGCATAAAAACATTTCAGTTTGATGACAGGCCACATATATTGTGGTGGTTCCCTAAGATTATAATGAAGCTGAAAAATTCCTGTCACCCAGTGACATCGCAGCACAATGCATTACTCACATGTTTGCGGTGGTGCTGGTGTAAGAAAACCTACGGTGCTGCCAGTCACACAAAAGTACTGCACAAACAATTATGTACAGTTCACAATACTTGATAATGATAATAAATGATTGTTACTGGTTTATGTATTTACTCTGCTATACTTTTATTGTATTTTAGAAAATACTCTTTCTACTTATAAAGAAAAGTTTACTGTAAAACAGGATGCCAACTTACTCCAACAAGAGCCTCATATATCTTGTGTTTACTAGATCTCTTGATTGCATAATTTTCTCTTGTGCTTGAGTTGATCTCATGTTGTTTTATAAGTTTAGTGTAGCCTAAGTTTAAAGTATTAATAAGTCTACAGAAGTGTATAGTAATGTTCTAGACCTTCACATTCACTCAGCATTTGCTCACTGACTTACCCGGAGCAACTTGCAATCCTGTAAACTACATTCATGGTAATGTTGCACCAGTTTTCATCTTTTACGTTGTACCTTCTCTATGTTTAGATATGTTTAGATATGAAAATTTACCATTGTGTTATGGTTGCCTACAGTGGTCAGCACAGTAACATGCTGTATATATGCTTATAGCCTAGGAACAATAGGCTATACCATACAGCCTAGGTAAGTAGTAGACTATATCACCTAGGTTTGTGTAAGCATACTCTATGATGTTTGTACAAGAACAAAATTGCCTAATGACACATTCCTCAGACTGTATTCCCATCGTTAAGCAGTGCAAAACCATATGCTGAGGTTGCTAAGATTTACAGTAAGAATGAATATTCTATCGTGAAATTGTAAAGAAGGGAAAAGAAATGCATGCTAGTTTTGCTGTCACCGTTCAAAAATCACGGACACAGTAGGTGGTAAGTACTTAATTAAGATGAAAAAGACATTAAATTTGTAGATAGAAGAACAGAAAATGTACTCTGACTAATGGCAATGTGTTGCACCAGAAAATACGGGGCCTAATATGAAAACTTCAGCAAGGAATCCTTCAAATAAGTGACACCCAGCCACTGACTGCAAGTAAGGTTTACTTATAGAGTAAATAGACTAAGTAAATTCACTTATCTGTATAGTAAACCTGAACATGTTTATTTTACTTGTGTTTAATCTTAATCACACAATTTCTTAAAATGAAATCTAAGAGTATTAAGTGTGGTTAACAAGTAATCAAATGCATATAAATACAAAAATAAAGAAATTGTGAGGATTTTTGGCAGGGACTTCTTGTTAACATTATCAATATGGATACCTGCATGATGAAATGCTACTCCCCATCGTACAGTTTTTTTTAACACAGAGTCCAGTCCGGAAGGCGAATGTTTTAGCTGATCAATCACTTCTAGGAGGCCCTTTTGTTCCAGCATCACTGGTGCAAGTTCAGACGATCTTTCCAGTCCTGTCACACAAAAACACTGTCAGCACTGCTCACCTCCGTCCGAACCTCTGTAAGTGTTATCCGCCCATTCATGACAGAGCTAAACGCCAGGGCAATGATTCCGAAACCACCACGTATGCTAATCACCTTCACTCCTTTTAAAAATACTCATGACTGTCTCTCAGTCCTGGACATTGTGATGACTAGTGTACAATGTGGACATAAGGAATTTTACAACCTCCCCAGGCAATTCTAAAGTGCACCAGAGTTTAGGAAACACTGTATTAGAGTGAGACGAAGCCCACAGGAGGGGACTCACGGAACCAGCCGGAAGAAGAAGATTATATATGAGTATAACGACTACCACACAGAGTCTAAAAATCAAAATCCCTGCTGGGAGTATGTGCCACCAACAATGTCAGAATCACCTAGGAGCCTAATTTTATGTGACAATTTTTCTGGCCTCTTTGGCACCAATATGATAATCACATTATCTTCTGTTTTTACTTCTCTGTGTAAACCTCTCCTCTGCAGGAACTATGTTTTCTTAAATAATTTCCAGAGTTTTGGATTTCTGAACTAGTAAAACTTCTTATAAAATATACACTTTACTTTTTAGGTCAACATTTTTTAACATTTTGAGGACCCACAAAAGGTTGCCAATGTTTTATTGTAGTAAGGACAATTTTAAATTTTTTTTTAGTATGGAGATAATCTCAAAAGATTAAAAATGGAACTGCCTTATGACCCAATGATTCCACTTCTGGGAATTTATCTGAAGAAACCCAAAACACTAATTTGAAAGAATATAAGCACTCCTATGTTCAATGCAGCATTATTTACAATCACCAAGATATGGAAGCTGCCCAAGTGTCCATCAGTAGATGAGTGGATAAAACAACTATGGGACTTTTACACAATTGAATACTACTCAGCCATAAAAAAGAAGAAATTTTTACCCTTTGCGACAGCATGGGTGGACCTGGAGAACATTATGCTAAGTGAAATAGGCCAGTAAGAGAAAGATAAATACCATATGATCTCATTCATATGTGGAATCTCATGAACAAACTGAACAAAAAGCAAAATAAAGGCAGATTTATCAACAGAGAGCAGGCTGACAGCTCTGTGGGGAAGATTAGGGGGTGGAGGGATTGAGCAAAAAGGAAAAAGGACTCATGGACGTGGACAACGGTGTGGTGACTGCGGGGGTGGGGAGGAAGGAGTAAGGAGGATAAATGGTAATGTAAAAAATACAATAAAAAATAAATGAGTAAATAAATTTTTTTTAAAAAATTACAATTGATCAATATCTTTTTTCCAAAAGAAAAGTCACTTTAACTTTTAAAAAAATGACTACAGATAATTTCAGAATTTAAACTTTTATGAAAAATAAAGTTTTTTAAAGTTTTATAAAAAATGTGCAGGCTTGTCTTTACTTTTCTGAGGTTTCATCATAGCCCAGGCTCTAGTCCAAGCACTAGGATTTGCAAACCACTGCAAAAAATCAAAATAAAAGAACCTCAAGCAAAGAAAATAATAAATTTTCTGGTTATTATGGAATATAAGTTACCATGGTACAACATAAGGAATATAAGTTGACAAAGTACAGAAAGTACCAATTAAGAGAAAACTAGAAAAGACATTATAATGTTGGACTAGAGCTACCCAATACAAATTTCAGGCAGTTCACTTGTTGGAACTTGGCTTGATATATCCATCCTCATGATGCCACTGGCACAGTGAAATCATGAAATATTCTAATATTTGATGACCAGAACTGGTCTCTGCCCTACACTTATCATGAAACTCACATGACCATAGGCTAGCAAAATCAGTAAAAATATATACTAATGGTTATGCCATACAGTCAGCAATAAAAGAAGGAACAAATTGATAAATGCAACTATCTAGATGAATCTTAAAAATATCTTGCTGAATGAAAGAAGACAAAAGACACATACATATACTGTATGATTTCATTTACATGAAATTCTTAGAAAAGACAAAACTAATCTAGAATATCAAAAAGCAGATAAGTGGTTGCCCGGGGCTAAGGATAAAGGTAAATAGCAAGAAAAGCAAAAAAGAATATTTTAGGGTCATAGAAATTTTCTACATGTTGATTATTATACTGGGTGTTAAAGAGGTGTATACATTCATTCAAACTGATTAAATTATATATTTCAAATGGGTACTTTTTATTGTATATAAATTATACTTAAATAAAGCTTATTTTAAAATAAATATACGTATGAACACATATATGTGTGTATACATATATTGTAGTGTATGTGTGATTGTTTTTAGAGTTAAAGTTTGGAAATATAAAGAAAGATATGGCTGCTTGCCCCATTAAAGTATGTATGTGTGAAGTTTTATATATAACCTCAAAGCCCATGGGTCCCAGACGAAGAACCTGGGTATACATCTGTATAGACCCAGTTTTGTAAAATCTATTAAACTGAGTGTGTGCACACCTTGTCTATAACGAGGATAAGAAGAGGATTAGTCACAAAAGCATAGTTTTGTTAAGAGTGCCTGGGAGCAGGTGGTGGCAATGAGGAAAGGGAGCCATGCTTTGCTAATATAATCATTAAAGTTACTTTTAGCAAATGCATTAAGTATGAAGGCTTTCTTTTTTTTTTATTGTTGTGCAATTACAGTTGTCCCCATTACCCCCCACCCACCTGTTACTCTCCCCTACCCCTCACCCCTCCCCAGTTGTCTTTGTTCATGGGTTGTTTATACATTTCAATTAGTAACTTACCCTCAGCTTGATGCTGTAGATTGTAAAACTCATGGGCAATAATATCTGCCAGCTTCTCACACCATTTCTTTGATGGACAGAAAATTAATACCGAATGGTTATCACGAACAGTCTCATAGCATAAACTAACAACATGGTCTTCATCTCCCTAAGAAAGAAAAAAAAAGAACCACTCTAGTAGTACTCTCAAAACATTTTCGAATTGATTTAAAGTCAATCATTTTGCTTCATAGGAAAATTTTTTTCTACTCAAAGGCATAATAAAAATAAGTTACAAAGTTAGTAACAAACAATGAAAAAAGAAAACAAGAAGAAGAAAAAGAAATAAACTTCCTTATAATGCAAGGTGAGAAAGAAATATTTTCTATTCACTTAACCTCCAATCCTCAAACAACAAGAGTATAATTGTGAGCAAAAGAAAGTCAAAGTCCTACCTTCAACGGTGATAGGTCTCACTGGGGAAACATGTTAAAGTACTAAACAAATAAATGTGAAATACAATCATTCATATTTCAAAAGAGAGTTTTATAGATGTGGTACATTTTATAGATGCACCACAAAAGAGTTTTGTGGTGTTTTGATGCTTCATATTTGACATAAATTTGACAGAAAGATCTGAAAGAAAGGTTTCCCTGAGGAAACGATGATTTAGCTGAGATGTGAAATGGTGCGGGGTGGGAGGGGCATTATCTCAATATAAGGTAACTGAGCGACAAAGGAAATATTTCAGGCAGAATAAAGAGCATATGGGCCAGGGGTGGCCCAGTGAGTTCTCAAAACTGGAAGGTCAGCGTATGTAACTGGAGTAATTAATTCATCCATCCATTCACTCACTAAACAAATATTTACTAGGTGATGGATACTCTTCTAGGCACTGGAGATGAAGAACAAAGCAGAAAAAAACTCTGCCCTCAGAGTGTTTCCACTCCTATAAGAAGAGATAGATAATAACAAAACCATGATAGGTAAAACACATAATATGTTCAATTTTGAAAAGTGCTAAGGAAAAAAATAAAACAGGGAAAATAGGGATCAGGAAAAGGAGGATGCTAAGTTAGATGAGGCAACCAGGAAAGGTCTAAGAAAGTGACATCTGAGTAAAGGTCTAAAGGTGAAGAGTAAAGTATACTGATGCCTGGTGGAGAAAGCATTCCAAAGAGAACCTGAGGAGGGAGATTAGTGGCATATTGTGGAATAGCAATGAGGCTCTGGAGGGGTCAGAAGAAATGTAGTAGATGAGGTCAGAGCACTAGGAGGGTGAGTAGCCCTGTAGGCCACTATAAAGACGTTGGCTTTCATTCTAAATGAAACAGGGATCCATCACTAGTTTTTTTGGAGAACAGTTACATGATTTGATGATAATTTTAAATAAATTACTAGCTCTCGATTTAAACATAGATGGAAGGGGACCAGGTAGAAGCAGACAGAGCAATTAGGAGGTTTTTTTAATAATCTGGGTAAGAGTTGAAAGTGATTCAAAAAGGGTAAAGGCATGGACATGGTAATAGAATAAAAGGATTAACAGAAGAGTAAGTAAATGTTTACATATATAATTATTGAGGCACAGTGAGGTGAAATTTGGACTGCAGAGCAAAGCAACTGAGTACAATTCTGTAGCAGGCACACGGAGGCTGCAAACGCATGGCTATGAGGGCACTGAAACGTGAACTTAGTCCTGACCCCAGCTCCAAACTATATCCTTCACTAGTTCAGTATTCAGAGACACAAGATTAGAAACATACTGTAAACTAAAACTTATTAAATGTATTTAGGGGTACGGGAGGGAATTTAGCATTTATCAATCACTTTCTAGATGCTAGACAATTTTTAAAAATCATATTTCATTCTTACTACAATACTAAAGATAGGTATTATTTCTCATTTTATACATGAAGACACTACATTCAGAGAGGTCTTATGATTCAACTAATATCACAGCCACATCAAGTATCTATTAAGTATCAGAGGTAGGTCTGTCTGACTCCAAAAATGATGGGTTTTTTTTCCACTCTACTATATTTATAACCTATCATTTAACAAAAGTTTAATTTTGCACATTATAAACTGCTTATAATGTGAAAAAAGTATTTAGTACAAACTAAGCCAGAAGAAAATTTTTCCCAGTTAAAAAGAAAAATCTACAAAACTAGTTATTATTTTGTATTACTTATAGAAAATGATAGTCATTTAAGTTGAAGGTACAAGTATGTTTCCTCTCTTACCATCATCACCAATTCTTTAAGATGAAACCAATAGCTTAATATTAGTAATGTTTCTAATGGATATGTAATGCATATTCAACTACTTTGCAATTCCTACTTCACATAACTCAAAAACTGTAAACTTGCTGGAAAACACACTTGAACACAAAGCACTGGTGATAGTGAGGTAAAAACACTGACTTACCTTCACCTGGAGCATGGGCTGAAATTCCCTCACAAGCTTCATTGAAGAGTCATATATGGAATTTCCAAGCTTTACTGACTCCAACAACGGTACAGGACGAAAGTCAGTGTGGTAGAGCTCAGCATTCAACCAGGACGCCACGAGCTCCAAATTAGGAAGGGTAGCACTCATGCCTACAATCTGCACGGCATAAGGTGCAGGACTGGCTAAACTGGCTTGGCTGTGAAGAACAAATGAAAATGATGTTAAAAGATACACAGTATCAGTTACCAATAGTGCCACCAACAACATTCTTGGTCATGTCCTTTGGTACATACGTGCATACATTTCTTCAGGGTATACACCTAGGAGCAAAATTACTAGGTCATAAATGATCTTCAATTTTCTCAGATAACATTAAACTGTTCTCAAAAAAGACTACCAAAGTGTTAGCCATTTTAGAGAGAGTGGTATTATCTCTTGGAAGAGGTGATTTGTGTTCCCTCGACTGCTCATGAGGTTAAGCACTGCTTCATGCTTATGGGCCACTTGGATGCCCTCTTCTCTGTCCAAGCTCCTTACCCATTGACATACTGCGCTCTGTTTTCTTCTTATTGATTTGTAGAATATTTTTAATGTTCTGAATAACAACTTTCCTTTTCATTAGATTTGTTTTTGTCTTTCTTTCTTTTTACTTTCTGTGACATCATTTAACAATTCTTTTTCTAAGTTCTTGAGAGATGATTCATTAATTTTTCAGTCTCTCTTCTTTAATAATTTATATATTTTGTATGATCAATTTCTCTTTAAAAACATCTTTCGCTACATTTTACAAGTTTTTTTAAAGATTTTATTTATTTATTTTTAGAGAGAGGAGAAGGGAAGGAAAAAGAGAAGGAAGAAACATCAATGGGTGGTTGCCTCCGGCACTCCCCTTACTAGAGACCTTGCCTGCAACCCAGACATGTGCCCTGGCTAGGAATTGAACCTATGAACCTTTGGTTCACAGTCCAGCACTCAGTCCACTGAGCCACACCAGCCAGGGCTACAAGTTTTGTTAGGAAATATTTTTATTATACTTTCAGTTCAAACTATCTTCCATTTTCTATTGTGATTACTTTTTTGACTCAGAATGGATCAAAATTTGTTTCTTAATTTCCAAACACATGGGCATTTTCTAATTATGCTTTTCTTATATTTATTTCTAGCTTAATTCCACTGTTGTTAGGAAATGTATTTTAAATTACTTAAATCCTTTAAACTACATTGCTTTATGGCCCAGGACACAGTAAATATTTTTTTGGGAAATGTTCCATGTACAACTGAAAAAATATATATATTATGCTTATACTTGGAAATCGTTCTACATTCATGCATTAAGGTCAAATTTGCTAATTGTATTAGCTATATGCCTCCTGATTTGCAATACAGATGATGATCTACATTTTTTTCACATATTGCAAGAGATGTGTTAAAATCTCCCTAAATTAAGAGACAAGAGCTTCCAGACAGAAAGAATCTTTGAGTATCCAGCACGTCAATGAAAATAAACCAAAATGAACACACATCAATGTGAAATTTCACAATACTGAGGAAGCTCCTAAAAACTGTCAAAGAAAATAAAAATTATCCAAAGAATTAAAGAACTAGTATGACATTGGAATTCTCAATAGTTACAAGAAAATAAAGGAATGTCTTGAGAACTCTAAAGGAAAAAATTTTAACCTTCACTTTATACCTGGACAATCTCTCAAATAATTGTAAGGCATTTTCAGACATGCAATTTTTAAAAAAAAATTATACCCATAACAGCTTGTACATTGAAATGAAGTGAAAATTCCTGAAAGATGTCCCAACCAAAATGAGGAAGGCAATCAAGAAAGAGCCATAAGATCCCAAAAAGGGGGCTCAGACTCAAGCAAAAAACTACTGGAATGAATGATGAGAAGAAAAGATCCCAAGAAAACTGTTATGCAGCACATAACATAGATTGACCAATTATATAGATTGGAAAACTCAGAAGGCTTTAAGAGAAACTTTTTCAAGAAGATGAATTTTGTAGAATAGCAAATATATCGGAACCTATTAGGTGAAGATTTACACAGGGGAGAGTCTGGGGATGAGTCAGCAACAAGAACATAGGAAACAAAGCCTCCAAATGGAGAAGACAAGTTAATTTCAAAGAATAAAATGTCACTTAGAAAATAACAGTAATCATCATATACTCCATGGCTCGGCTGAGAGTGGCATTTATGTAGTCCTAGTGGGGTACTGAACACTGATCTCAGCAAAATTATGACAACTACATTTGGAAAATGGGAAGATGATAAGAGAATAAAGAGAGATGGGGTGGGGAGAAAATGGGTGGGGTGAGTAAATAAATATAAAAGAGCTAGATCTTCATTTTCCATAGTAAGAAGTCAACATACAATATTAAAACTAAAAACTCAAGTAGCTGCATTTAGAGATACCACTGTGAATAAAATGTTTATAAAGCTATATAAGTTAACAATAGTTGCCTCTGCAAAGCAGGGAATAAAAAAAATGTTACTTTTCAAAATTAGCCCTGACTACCTAAGTAAGATGTGTGTGTAACTGGAAATAACAAAAAGTTGGATAATAATTCTATCATACTCTTAGTCTGATCGCCAGTACCTTGCAGTAGGAAGGTCACCCAGTGGGCCTGTGGGCCAGGGTGGGGCTGGACTCACTACCCCCAACTCCCCTCCCTGCCCAGCCTTGCCCCTGAGGTGCTCCTCTGCTCCTGGAGACCAGACCAGAGGCGTACAGCAGCCCTTGGTGACCCAGGGTGGGGTGGGCACGACTCTACCATCGCGGGTTGTACAAAGCACAGAAAAATAATAATAACTATTATTATTATTCTATCATAAAAGTGATCAGCAGTCAGATTTTAGGAATGTTTACAAAATAATCTGAAATACTTCTCAAGTCTTAAATGGTTGTTTTGAACAAAAATGAACTACTATATCTGAGTTTATACTAAGTAAATACTACTCTCCTTTAATTTATGTGATTCATATGTATTATTCACCTTTTTTTATTGATTGATTTGGAAGGAAGAGAGAGTGACAAGCATTGATTTATTGGTCCACTTATTTATGCGTTCATTGGTTGCTTCTTTTACGTGCCCTGACCAGGAATTGAACCTGCAAGCTTGACATATCAGGAAGATGAGCTAACTAACTGTGCTACCCAGCCAGGGACTCACTTTTGTAGATACTTTTTTAACATTGTTTAGAATCTCAGGAGTGTAGTTATTTCATGTACTCACCAAGATGCTGACTTCTGAGTAATGTAGCGAATCTTGGTCAGCAAGAGTTCCAGCAGATACCCTCGGTGAGAGTCTCCCAGCATGTGCAGTTCATCCACAACCACAATTCCTAAAGAGATTTTCCAGATACGAGCTTTTACAGAATTTCACAAATCCAAAAAGAATTTTAAAGACTCAATATCTTGTATCTTAAACAATCAGTAGCTACCATTAAAATATGTAGTAAGTCATGCAAATTTCTAATTGTAGAACAAAAAGCAGATTCCACATAATGGACAATTCTTTTCCAAGATATTTCAGATACCATAGTGATCCTATTAAAATGTATTCTGGATCTAAAAATCAATGACTAGCTAAAGTCAGGGCTATTTCAGGGAAAACTCCTCTTATTACTTAAACACTAACTGGTAACCTTATAGAAATATATTTACAATGAGATATGAAAAGCATCTATGACAGTTATTCAGTATACTAACTTTTCTATGGGAAAAACAACCAAGGCAACCATACTGATGTTAGAAATATGCTAAGAAAAACAGAACCAGATCAAGATGAAAGAAATGATTTTAAGGGATATTTCTTTTTGATTATGATAGGTTAGGGAGTCACCCTACTACAAAGCATAAATACGATCACAATCCCCTTATCCACTGCTTGGAGAATCAGACCAGTGTAGGTACTTGGAATAATGCTAAGAATTACTAAAAATTTAGTATCAACCAATGCCTTCTTCAGTTAAATGTTTTCATAACATCATAGTTTCCACATGCACTGGTGTCTACCCAACAAATTCTTCCCATCAAAACCAAGATCTTTTAAAGGACTTTGGTCAAGATGGTGGCCTAAGTAAACATGGGTTTGTCTCATCAAAATTACAACTAACATCAAAATTACAACTAAAATATACAATATGTATATTACATTCAAAACTGTCAGAAATCAAGTTGAATGGAAGTCTTGACAACTACGAAATTAAAGAAACCACATCCATCCAGACTGGCAGGAGGGGCAGAGACACGGAAAGGGCTGGTCCCACATCCACCTGTGCTGGATCAAAATTCAGGAGGGATAACTGAGAAGTAAGGAGTATCACCACACACCAGGCACCCCAGCCCAGGGTCCCAACGTCAGGAAGATAAGCCCCCATAATTTCTGACTGCAAAAAAAAAACAGTGGGTATTGAGTCAGAGGAAGAAACTTCAGGAGTCCCAAGCAGTTCCTCTTAAAGAACCCACACACGGACTTACTCAGATTCACTCCCTCTGAGCTCCAGCATTGAGGTAGCAGCTTGAAAAGCACCATTGGCATACGGGGAGAAACTGAACTGTCTGGCATCAAGGTGAGCAAAGGCCATTGTCTCTTTCCTGAATCCTCCCCCAACAGAGCCACAGAACCAGTAGGTGGGTGCCATATCTGAGATTCCATCAACCTGGCTAACGCTATTTGCCCTGCCCTGGAGATCCGCCCTGCCCTGGAGGCTCCATCCATGCAACTTACAGCTGTTAACAGTGGGTCTTTCATATGAATTGCTGCTCTTGCCTCATGCTTAATCCTTAATTAAATTAATCCTTAATTAAATTCTTAAATCCTTTCAAATGAGCAACAGCTGGCCTTCAGTAAGCTCACAGCCCCAGTACCTCTTGCTAAGTGGCTCCAGGCCCAACACTGGCAGCAGCCAGCCTAGATTCACACCTTGGCTTTGCCCAGGAATTGCCAAGCCCAGCACAAGTAGCAGCCGTCTCAGATTGCTTTATAGCTCAGGCAGGGTGTTCCTGGGGCAAAACACAGGTAGGGGCTGAGCTTGGCCTGCATCACCTGAGAAACCCCAGAGCCAGCCAACCCAGTGGACAGCTATAGACCACATTGGAGAATCAGAGCCCTGCCCCTGCACAGCTGATTCCCCACAAAGGGTAGAGTTTGGTAGTCAATGGTAACAGACATTCCTTGCAGCTATCTGGCCCGGATAAATCCCTCCCATTGATCTGCCAACAGCAACCAAGGCACAACTACAAGAGGAAGATGTACTTAGCCGACACAAAGGGCACACCTGGAGTACCAAGCTTGGGTGATAGGGAAGGCTGTGCCACTGGACCCTACAGGACACCTACTACATTGGGCCACACTACCAAGATATCAAATTATAGCAGCTCTACCTAATACATAGAAACAAACACAGGGAGGCTTCCAAAAATGAGGAGACAAAAAAACATGGCCCAAATGAAAGAACAGATCAAAACTCCAGGAAAAAAAGCTAAATGAAATGGAGATAAGCAATTTATCACATGCAGAGTTCAAACCACTGGTTATAAGAATACTCAAGGAACTTAGTGAGGAGGACCTCAGCAGCATAAAAAAGATGCAGTCAGAAACAAAGGATACACTAATTGAAATAAAGAACCCTTTTCAGGGAAACAACAATAGAGTGAATAAAGCTGACAAATCAATAATTTGGAACATAAGGAAGAAAAAAACAACCAGTCAGAACAAGAAAGAAAAAGAATCCAAAAAAAGAAGATAATGTAAGCAGGCTCTGGGACAACTTCAAGCATTCCAACATTCACATCATAGGGGTGCCAGAAGGAGAAGAGAAAGAGCAAGAAATTGGAAATCTATTTGAAAAATAATGAAAGAAAACTTCCCTAATTTAGCAAAGGAAATAGACATGCAAGTCCAGGAAGCACAGAGTCCCAAACAAGATGGATGCAAAGAGGCCCACTCCAAGACACACCAAAATTATTATGCCAAAGGTTAAAGATAAAGTGAGAGTCTTAAAAGCAGCAAGAGAAACACAATTAGTTACATGCAGGGGAGTTCCCATAAGACTGTCAGCTGATTTCTCAGAAGAAATGTTGCAGGCAAGGAGGGATTAGTAAGAAATATTCAAAGTCATGAAAAGCAGGGACCCACTTCCACGATTGTTCTACTCAGCAAAGCTATCATTTAGAATCTAAGGGCAGGCAGTTCAGGAGCTTCCCAGACAAGGAAGAACTAAGAGTTCATCATCACCAAACCATTATTATATGAAATGTTAAAGGGACTTATTTAAGAAAAAGAACCACACCAAAACTATGAACAAAAAATGACAGTAAATAAATATCAGCAATTGACTCTAAAAAACAAACTAAGCAAACAGGAACAACAGAGACAGAATCATGGATACAGAGACCATACTGATGGTTGCCAGATGGGAAGGGGAACTGTGGGAATGGGCAACAAGGTGAGGGAATTAAGAAGTACAAATAAGCAGTTACAGAATAGCTATGGGGATGTAAATGACAGTATAGGAAATGGAGAAGCCAAAGAACTTATATGCATGACGCATGGACATGAACAACGGTGTGGAGATTGCCTGAGGGAGAGAGGGGTGTTGGGTGGAAGGGGGGCAAAGGGGGAAAAATTGGAACTATGTAATAGCATAAACAATAAATTATAATTTTTAAAAAATCAAGATCTTTTGGACTATTTTCTAACACATGGCACTCCTTTTCCTCATCAGTAAGTTATCTCCAAATTATACTGTTTGATGAGTTATTTTAGTACTTATTCACTCATTCATCCAAAAATATTTATTCTACCTAGTATGCCAGGCACTGTGCTAGGTATATTGGATATAACACTTAATAAGATTTTATTGCAATCCCCAAGATATTTAAAGGCCAATGGGGTGACAAGAAATGACAATTCTGACACAAATTGGTAAATGTGATTTTTCTCTCCAAGCTTTATACAGCAGAGCACATGTCTCTGATTTCTGATTTCCCCACTGCTACCCTACCGCAACTTTATCATTTAAATTCACCAGGATCTCAATTACTAACTAACTGATATTTTGCGGAACTATTGCTGCTACAACCATTTTCTTCTTATTGGTACCTCAATATAGGGGACTTTCCTAAGTGGGGGGAAAAAGCATTATGGTAGATAATCTTCCTAGGGTCCCAAGTTCAAATAAAGTGTCAATTTCTGTAGCTCCCTACCATTTCCCTGCTAAAAGGTAGCCCCTGGGCACAGGCCTAGTCTAGGTATCACAGCACCAGAATATAAGGTATACACATATACACTAATTGCAGAGATGGCAGACCCAGCCACAGCTTGCTTCCTTCGATTCCAGGTAAAGTTTAGACAGGAAAGAAGCAATGAGAAATGACTTGAGGGCCCAAGGATATCCTCTATGTTTTGCAAAGGGTAAAAATACAAGGAAGCAGAATTAATAACAGCAGGAGAACACAAAAATTTTCCCCACGGACACAGAGTTCCTAACAGTACAGATGTCAATACTCACTTCAGAAATAGATGACAAACCACAGAAGAAAACATAGGACATACAGAAATCACAACAGCTCCACTCCATTCTATCAAAAAATAGCAGCAGGAAATATTTTCTCACCTAATAGATCCATCTTATTCTCTTCTATGAGACGATTGATCAGACCATTGGCTCTCTCAATTGTGCAGACAGCAACGTCCAAGGAACTGAAACACCGTTTTGGAGAGGTACTGCCCATATAACCGTCTACTTTTATTCCTACTTCCTGGAACAGACTCTGAATTAAGAAGAAACAATACTGGTGAAGGCATTTGATATTCATGAATTGTAAATCAGTTCTATCCCAGAATATAGACACAAGTTTCTAACATAAATAATTATCAGATTACTGTTAGTTATTCCTGTACAGGACTCACTGGTTCTTTCTAGAATCATATACTAAAAAAATATATAAATAAAGCTTAAAATTGAAAAATCTCAGTACAGAGTCAAATAAAATTAACTATGCCATTTAATGACAGTATTTTCTAATCATAGTTCTAAGAGCTATTTATAGAAATTAAAATTGGAGAAAAACTACCACAAGCACTAATACTTTTAATCTAACAAAAAAAGACACTAGCTTTCTTTAATGTTAACATAACACTTCGAAAAACAAATTTTTACTTCATGAGGAAATTATTCTCATTATCCTGCTAAGTTTTACATAATAAAAAAGTTTCCAAAATTCAAATTCAGTGAGACTTTGATGTTAATTTTTTTTTTAGTTTAACTTTTAACTAACATACCTTCTCAATAAAAAGGATCCTTTCATCATTTTGTTACTTTGGTCTAAGTTTAGAGGATATTACCATGGCCTCCAGGTTTGGCCTCTGAAATAACTGTTTAAAAGATTTACAGAACCATAGAACTTTAGAACTTTTCATTCAGTAAAATACTTCTGAGTGTTTGTTGAGTTAACCCACAGTACTAGGGTTAACATGTTTATTTGACCACTGAAAAAAACTGAGGCCCAGCAAATTATGTGCCTGGCCTGAAGACACAGTTGGTAGCAAAGCTTGGACTAAAACCTAGATTTTTTTGGATTATGAGTACAATAATCTTGCTATCTAACAGCATATTTTTTCACTGCAGAAATCACAATAATAAATTCATTCTATATAATGAAACACCATATTTGTAAAAATGCCTTAAAAACCAGTGAGCATCATGCAAATAAAAAATGTTTTTCATTTTTGCAGAAGAGAGGAACTGACTACAGGCCTGGAGCTCTGCGTACGATCTAATGGCCCTTGTTCTTCACCCCTGACATGTTCCCAAACAGCCCTCAGTCAGGACAGGATATGCTTCCTGAAACACTCTTTTCTTTCCATGCTCAGTCTAGTCCTACTTTTCAGTTAAAATACTGATTCTTAATTTGCACATTTATATAGTAGAAGTATTCTATTTACTTCCTGAGGAAAAGTTTATCAATTTTAACACACTGTTCACCAATTACTTTTCTAATTTGATGGCCCTTTCTCCTACATGCAATAACACAAAACTTCCCCTTCATAAATGTTCAACACTTAAAGCTACATTGGGATGCAAATCTGACCTGCTTTTACAATTGTTTCAAATGAGTAAAGCTATGGCTGCTAATGACAGGCTGTATCACAATTCCAAAATTAGTTTAAGAACATTACCTGGAGATAGTATTTCTTCTCTTTGGCCACAGAGACAAAGGGCAGAATGAACAAAGCTTTCTTCCGCATTTCCAAAACCCGCTTCAAAATAAGTAATTCAGCAACAAGAGTCTTTCCGGCACTTGTAGGAGCTGAAACATGTTATTCCATAAGGTTCACAAAAAGAAATAATATTTGATATACTGCATTAATGTTTTAAGCCACATCCAGTAATGACAGAACCTAAAACTATCATATCATTAAGGCCTGAAAGTATTTGAAAACTTTATATCCTTAAATGCCCAGCTTTATTTTTTTCTTTTTATTTCTTTCCTGTTTTAATTTTTTTTGATGATTTTAGAGAGAGAGAAAGAAAAAGAGAGAGAGAAATCTTGATTTGTTGGTCCACTTATTTATGCATTCATTGGTAGATCCTTGTATGCGCCCTGATGGGGGGTGGAACATGCAACCTTGGGATATCAGGCAGCGCTTTAACCAACTCATCTACCAGGGCCAAATGCCCCAACTTTAAATGAGCTCTCTAGCAGGATGATAGCTAGCGGGCAGTGGGGGGCATGGGGAATTGGGTAGAGGAATTGAGAAAACAGGAAAAAGGACTCATGAACATGGACAACATGGGGAGAGTGGAGTATAAGGGGACTAAATGGTGATAGAAAAAATACAATAAAGATTAAATCAATAAAAGAAAAAAAGAAGCTAACTCTCTGAAGTCTCACACTGAAAATGGGGAATTATTAAACAAATGTTTATATCAACGATAAATGACAAATATCATTGATTTCCTAGCTTGTACTTGAAGATCCTTTCCTTTAAGTACTAAATGGCTAAAAGCCGTTCTTTGAGGAAGCTGATGAATAACTTTATTATATTGTAATAGGAGCTATGATGTAAGTTGATGGAGAGGAGCTGTAAGGAAGTTTATGGAAATGAAACAGAAGTTATGAAATGGAAGACAAAAGGGAACAGGCAAGCAATGCCAAGAAAAAGAAACAGTATGTTCAGGAGGAGGAAGATGGCGGCACTGTACGAGGGAGCAGATTCCACTCCCCCTACACACGGGAGAAAAACCTAGCTGATCTACGGAGGAACAGAGCAAACAGCCAACAGTACCACAGCATATGTGGAAATAAGAGATCAAAAATTGTAGCGGACATTAAAAAACCAGATGGTAAGGAGAGTAATTCAGGACAATAAGAGCCCAGGGATCAGCGTGGAGACCAGGGTGGCTGAAGCCCAGGGCCTGGCACTTGCTGGATCTGCCACAGGATTCTAGGGAGGGAGCTGGGTCAACCGCTCCCTCCCTGGCCACACAAGGTTTGAGCAGCAATGGGAGAGACCTGGTTGCTTGAAGTCGCAGAGAGGGGAGTTAAGGTCTGAATGGCAAACACGCTGGGGCTGTGAGCACCCATGCATAGCCCTGGGAGGAGTGCATGCCAGAGCCCGGGTGACCAGAGGCACCCGCAATCAGAGGAGGGGGCTTTGTGGAAGACCCAGAGCCCATGCTGGGAACCCAAGGAGCATGAGCAATTCATGGGAGAACCAGAGCCCACGCATGTGAACCCAGAGAGTGCACACGATCTGTGGGAAACCCGGAGCTCACACCTATAAACTTAGGGTGAGCACGCAAAGCAGGAAACCCAGAACCCACACCCGTAAAGTCGGGGTGAGCGTACGCCCCATAGGAGACCTGAGCTCACACCCATAAACACGGGAAAATGTGCACTCCCCAGAAGGCTCAGAATCCACGGCCCTGTGTGGAGAGGCGCTGGGCTAGCCCTGGGGAGAGTATCCCAAAGCTGACTGAGTGCTGAACAGGGAGAAAAGCTATACCATTGCACTTCAGCCACTTGCAGCCAGCAAGACCAGAAAAACCGGTTTGGCCAGTTTGAAACCAGCAAAAGGTTGGGGGTTTTTTTGTGTTTTGGGTTTTTTTTTTTAATATATATATTTTTATTTTTTTATCCCTCAATTCCTTTTGCTTCACTTTCCTTCTTTCTTGTTTAATTCCTTCTTCCTTTCTTTCCAATTTTATCTCTTCTTCCTCTGTTTTTTTCTTTTTTTCATTTTTTTCTTTTCTCTTTTTAAATACCGAGTGAGACAAAAAAACCCCAGAACTGTGAAAAACCCAGAGTTGGACCCAAAGAGGGATCATCCCAACAGCAGAGACACTGGAAGTTGTGAACACCAGGAAACCCAAAGGAGACTGCACCACTGAAACTCACAGGTATTCTACACAGAAGTTCACATCACACCATAAACCCAGGGAGCCAACACAGATCTATTTAAGAAGCTCAGGCTAATAAGAAGAATCTCACAAACAATGGGAAGACAAAGAAACAATCCCCAAATGAAAGGAAAGGAGGAAGCTCCAGAATGAATGCTAAATGAAACAGAAGCAACTCAACTATCAGAATTGAATTGAATTCAAAGCAATGGTTATCAGGAAGCTCAGTGAGCTCACAGCAAGCTACCAGAAACTACAGGGAAGCTACGATGAACTCACTGCAAACTATATCAACATGAAAAAGGAAATAGAAACTATCAACAAGGGCCAAGAGGAAATGTAGAATAAAATTTCTGAACTGAAGAACACAGTAGAAGGAATGAAAAGCAGAACTGATGAAGCAGAAGATCGGATCAGCCAGTTGGAGGACAAAGTAGAAAAAACACCCAGAAAGAGCAAGAAAAGGAAAAAAGGCTCAGGAAGAATGAAGAGGGATTAAGAGAAATGCAACATGAAACATAATAATATCCGTGTAATAGGGATACCAGAAGGAGAAGAGGAAGAGCAAGGGATAGAAAACCTATTTGAAAAAGCAATGATGGAAAACTTCCCTAATTTGATGAGAGAAAAAGTCACACAAATCCGGGAAACACAGAGAGTCCCAATCAAGAGGAATCCAAAGAGGCCCACTTCAAGACACATCATAATTAAAATGGCAAAATTCCAAGACAAAGAGAGAATCTTAAAAGCAGGAAGGGAGAAAAAGGAAGTAACATACAAGGGAGCCCCGATAAGGTTAGCAGCTGACTTCTCAGTGGAAACGCTCCAAGCCAGAAGAGAATGGCAAGAAATATTCCAAGTAATGAGAACCAAAGGCTGCAACCAAGACTACTTTACCCAGCAAGGCTTTCAATCAAGATAGAAGGCCAAATAAGGAGCTTCCCAGACAAAAGAAGTCTAAAAGAATACACCTCTACCAAACCAGTTATGCAAGAGATACTAAAGGGACTGCTTTAAGGAAAGGAAG
>PVKU01010099.1:0-55365 GCA_004027475.1 Anoura caudifer | reverse complement strand
CCTTCCTTCCTTCCTTCCTTCCTTCCTTCCTTCCTTCCTTCCTTCCTTCCCTCCTCTCTCTCTCTCTCTTTCTTTCTAGAACAGTTTTATGACACCTTTCTTTAAAAATATATTCCATTGATTATGCTGTTATGGTTGTCTCAATTTTTCTCCCTTTGCCCCCCCTCCACCTGGTACCTCCCTTCCCTCCAGCAATCCTCCCCCTTAGTTCATGTCCACAGGTCATGCATATAAGTTCTTTGGCTTCTCCATTTCCTACACTATTCTTAATATCCCCCTATTTTTGTACCTACCAATTATGTTTCTTAATTTCTACACCCTTTCCCCCATCCCCCCTTCCTCCTCCCAGCTGATAACCCTCCAAAGGGTCTTCATACCTATGATTCTGTTCCTGTTCTAGCTGTTTGCTTAGTTTGCTTTTTTCTTTGTTTAGATTCAGTTGTTGATAGTTGTGAATTTGTTGCTTTCTTAATGTTCCTGAGTTTTTATCTTTTTTCTTTTTCTTAAATGAGTCCCTTTAACATTTCATATAATGAGAACTTGATGATGATGAACTCCTTTAATTTGACCTTATCTAGAAAACACTTTATCTGTCCTTCTATTCTAAATTATAGCTTTGCTGGATAGAGTAATTTAGGTTGTAGGTCCTTGCTTTTCATCACTTTGAATACTTTTTGCCAGTCCTTTCTTGCCTAAAAAGTTTCTTTTGAGAAATCAGCTAATAGTCTTATGGGTACTCCTTTGTTGGTAACTCTCTTCTTTTCTCTTGCTGTTTTTAAGATTCTTTCTTTATCTTTAACTTTTCACATTCTAATTATGATATATCTTGGTGTGGTCCAACTTGGTGTTGGTCCTTTTTGGGTGCAACTTGTTTGGGACTCTGTGCTTCCTGGACTTGTATGTCTATTTCCTTTGTCAAATTAGAGAAGTTCTCTTTAATTAGTTTTTCAAATAAGTTTTCCATTTCCTGCTCTTCCTCTTTTCCTTCTAGCATTCTTATGATTTGGATGTTGGTACACTTGGAGATGTCCTAGAGGTTTCTTATACTATCCTCATTTTTTTAAATTCTTGTTTCTTCTTGCTATTCTGGATGAATGCTTTTTTATTTCTTATGTTCCCAATTGTTGATTTGAATCCCAACCTCCTACCCTTCACTGTTGGTTCCATGTAGACTTTTCTTTATTTTGCTTAGCATAATCTTCATTTCTTCATTTATGTTGTTGCAGTCCTCAATGAGTTCTTTGAGCATCCTGATCAGCAGTGTTTTCAACTCTGCATCTGATAGGTTGGTTATCTCCATTTTGTTTAGTTCTTTTTCTGGAGTTTTGTTCTGTCCCTTCACTTGAGCCACATATCTTTCTCTCCTCCATTTGGCAGCCTCCCTGTGTTTGTTTGTGTGTATTATATAGAGCTGCTTTGACTTCCAGTCTTAGTGGTGTGGCCTATTGTAGAAAAGGTACCTATAAATTCTGTGGGGCAGAGCCTAAGGTAATCACCAGGATGGGACAACCTGCTTCATTGCTTTGTGGCTCTGTGTGTGGGGAGGACTCAGAGATGGGATAATGCTGCTGCCTGGCTTCTGGAGGTTTGCTCAGAACTTACCCCATTTCTAGTCATTTCACCCACTCCCCGTATGCAACCAGCACCCTTCCAGCTGTTGCCCTGGTACTGAATCCCAGAGTGGGTGGTTTGCATACTTTCTAAGACCTAACGGGCCCTTTAAGTGGAATCTCCTGAAAATGCAACAGTTTCTTCCACTGTCCCAAACTCCACTGGTTTTTATGGCAAGTAGTTATGGGAATTTATCTTCCTGGTGCTGGAATCCTGGGCTCTGTGATCTGGCCCGGGGTTTGGATCTCTTGCTTCTAAGGTATCCTTCCTGATTTTTATCTGCCACACACGGATGTGGGACTGCCCCTTCGGCACCCACTGCTGCCTCTACATGCCACACTGTGGGACACACCCATCTCTGCACCTTTGCCCCTCCTACTCATCTGGATGAATGCGGCTTCTTTAAACCCTTGGTCATTGGACTTCCATGTAGTTCAGTTTTCTGACACTTATGGGTGTTGTTTTGAGCTTTAGTTGTAATTCTCTCTGTGGTTGCATGAGGAAGTGAAGCATGTCTGCCTCCATCTTGATTGGAAGCCTCATGACACATTTTCAGTGAGAACTACCCCACCTACAATGGCACCCCTTCAATCCCCCTTACATTTCTGTTTTTTTTCCCCATTTCCTTTCTGTTTCAATAGCACTTAGGAACATTAGAGGTGCTCACTAACTATTTGCTAAATGAGTATAGATAATACCTTTAATTTGACCTTTCCCCAAAGGCTTGACTCCATTGCTTGGTCAAGAAGCCTTAAAGGGCTACAAATTTAACTCCTGCTAAAGCTTCATTTTCACCAGTGTAAGGGTGTAAATTATGGGAATTCCAATCAAGACAGTTTTTGGCCATAGGTAGAGAATTCTCCTTCAGCAAAGGAGAAAATCTGCCTTTCCATTTTTACTTGATGAATATCTAAATCCAGCCTAAATATCTCTGTCTTATAACTACTCGAAAAGTATTAGGTAGCAGATAGCACCATCTCACATTCTGAATGTGTTGTACTTTCCCCCTCATGTTCTGACCCCATCCGTAGGTGGTATGCCCTCCAAGAGGATAGCTTGCCTACGTTTTATGACATTACACTGGTCACTGGCTCTCTAGACCACAGTATCTGCACCACCCATTCATCACCCAAGAGCCTCCACCAAGCCATTGACACACCTAAGTTTTTATTAGTTCAGCATTCTACTTTCAGTACCAAATCCTACCATAGAGTTAGGAATGTTTGGCTGAATATAACATAAAAGGAAAAGAAAAAATGGCTTGGATAAAGGAGAAGTTTACTCATCTCTCGTGCGATAGAAAACATAAGAGACCCAGGCTTCTTCCAACATTGCTCAGCTCCAGCAACACTGGAAGAAGGGCATTCAACTTCATGGACTAAACAATATGCTGGATACCCAGCAATACTGTCCCTTTGCCAGAGAGCAGATGAAGGAGAGGGACATGAGAAAAGCAACCCTATCTTTATCAAGGCTTCTGGGAATTCACAGGCAACATTTATGCTTATATTTTTTTACTACATTCCCAGATTAAAGGAGGGCTGGGAGATGGAGTCTTTTATCATGGAGGAAATACGTCTAGCTAAAAATCAGGATTCTAGTTTCTAACAAGGGAAAGAATAGATATTGGTACAGCCAGCAACTCTGCCATGAAAATCAACTCATTAAATTTCCAGGAGAAGAAAGTAGACTATAAAATGATATTCTAATAATTAGGATGGGAAGACTCCAAGCATTACTAAATATAACCCTATAACTTTGAGAATTATCTATCCCAGAGTATGTACTTGGATTCATAACACACTGCGAAAAGACCAATGACCAAATGACATACAAGAGCCAGCTGGACCTCTCCCACGCATCACAGAATGTAGTGTGACTCACGTCAAACAAAATGGTCAGGCAGAGTAACAAAGCTGTTCGCTTGAACTGAAGTATGGGGAACATAACACACAGTGTTCAAACCCTTCTCTTGACACAGTCCCCAACTATTCATGCCAAGTTAGGAAAAACATGCTAAGCACCACGAACTTGACCTTTGGTTAAATATCATAGCCTTCTGAAATATTGAAAGGAATGAGTATTACCATACTTTAAACCAAAAACTAAAATTCAGACCTCTGAAGTGGCTACAGTTTCAAAACATAAACTTAACAAATGATTTGAAAAACTATGCCATGGCATTAAGGGGAACCGGCAGAAACATTTTCATTAGTTCTGCTGTCACATTCCATAAAGCTAAACCCAATTTGCATTTAAAAAATCACAGAAATTCCATGAGTCAAATAATTTATTTTCAAAGCATTGCATCAGTCAGAATGGATCACCCTTCTGGCAGCTGACAAATGAGAAGGTGTGACAGTCTATCTTCAGTTGTCCTACTTAGGCATGAGGCTGAGGCTCCCTTCCCAGGGTCCATGTTCCAGCTGACGGTTTCAGGGCCACTCACTTGGAGAAAATGAGGTAGGTGTCACAAACACAGACAAGCCTCGTAAAGATAAATGAGTCCAAACTCTGTAACTTCCATTGTTACGTCAGCTCAGGAATGAAAACAAACCTACAGATTTCTGCCTAGGAGCATTTCTTGGTTGCTAAGGTAGAAACGAGTACCACGAGCTCAGTAGAGGAGAAGCAGTAATATCTGAAGAAACTTTTAAAAAAGAAGAAAAAAAAACATTCTAGGAAAAGACTATCACTCTTTGAATTTTCACACTGGACCAAACCTGAAAATTGTGAGATATTAATTTAGGGTAAAAATAATTCAATTCCGCATTGTGAAAAACAGATAATTTAATTATGAGAAACAGAAATTTCCAATGTTCATATATCATACCAGAATTGGGCTGAACTTTTTTTGTGGTCAAAATATACTTTTGAGCACAAAGGATTTTTAGGACAGTGTTCGTGTTAATGTGTTCTGTCTCTTAAAGTGATAGAGAACATTTAAAGCATAAAACTAAAACTATAAAGAGGGGAACACACTCACACACAATATATATTTATATCATGGAAAATGTTTGCAAGTGATAGACTGGAGAAATAAATGCAATGTAACTGACAAACAAAAGGTCAATATGTCTAATGTAAATTATCTGAGAAATTACTAAGAAACTATAAGCCCAGAAGTAGGCAGAAAATATGAACAATCCATCAGAGAAAAGGAACTGCAAATATATAAATACAAGTATTGACTCTGTTCTGCTCCCCATTCCAGACAGGTCCAATCCTTTGGGAAAAAAAGTTGGGGTCAATGTCAGCCTAGCCTGGAAAAATTATATAGGGCATCAGAGCAGCTGGTTTCTGCTCTTCTCCAATCCATGGTTCCAAAGTTAGCAAAAACTGTAAAAAAATGCATAGATGTGCTATAGTCTTTATCACTTATACTGCCTTGACAAGGGTTACCAGGAAGAGCAACAGACCAGTAGCACTGAGAAATCTTCTCAAGCATGCAGGCTAAATTTAATCCTTTAATATAAATTTGAATTGTTTTCCCCACATGCATGAGGTAAAAACTCCTCCCTAATGTCTCCCGCGCTCTCACCCCAAGCGAAGTAGAACTAATAAACCAGGCATGGTTGACCTGCATTTTTCACCCAATTCATAAATTCCTGATTAATGTATTTCCTTCCTTCTACTTTATTATACATCTTAAGTATTTTAAAAATTTATCTGGACTTCTGACCAAGATGGAGGCATAGGTAGACACAGACCGGTAGGAGGGGTGGAGATGGGTATCCAGGTGGAGAGGACTCATGGCAAGGCAGCAGCTGAAGGACTGGGGTGGGCAAGGCAGCAGCTGGTAGACAGGATGAGGTGGTGGCTTGTAGCCTGGGCAGTTCCACATTTGCACACAGATAAACTGGGAGGAACTGGGGAGCAAGACAGACCACACAACCCAGGGTTCCAGCATAAGGAAGTAAACACTCAAAGCCTCTGACTGAAAATACCTGTAGGGGTTAAGGTGGTAGGAAAAACTCCCAGCCTCACAGGAGAGTTCATTGGAGAGACCCACAGGGTCCTAGAATGTACACAAACTGACTGACCTGGGAATTGGCACCAGAAGGGCCCAATTTGATTGTGGGTAGTGGGGGAAGTGACTGAAATATGGCAGAGAGCAGAGCAAGTAGCACTGTTCCCTCTTGGATCCCTCCCCCACATACAGTGTCACAAGGCAGTGAAGTGGGTTGCCCTGCTGTGGTGAATACCTAAGGCTCTGCCCCTTACTATGTAACAGGTGCACCAAGACAAAAAAAAAAGGGGGCCAAATGAAAGAAGAGATCAAAGCTCCAGGAAAAATACAACTAAGCAACAAAGAGCCAATGTATCAGATGCACAGTTCAAAACAAGGTAATCAGGATGCTCACAGAACTGATTGAGCTCAGTTGCAAAATGAAGGAACAAATGAAAGCTACTGAAAGTGAAATAAATCAAAACATACAGGAAACCAACAGTGACAGGAAGGAAATCAAGACCCAAATCAACGGTTTGGAGCAGAAAGAAGAAATAAACATTCAACCAGAACAGAATGAAGAAACAAGAATTAAAAAAAAAATGAGGAGAGGCTTAGGAACCTACAAGACATCTTTAAATGTTCCAACATCTGAAGTATAGGGGTGCCAGAAGAAGAGAAAGAGCAAGAAATTGAAAACTCATTTGAAAAAATAATGAAGGAGAACTTCCCCAATCTGGCAAAGGAAATAGACTTCCAGGAAGTCCAAGAAGGTCAGAGAGTCCCAAAGAAGTTGGACCCAAGGAGGAGCACACCAAAACATGTCATCATTACATTATCCAAGATTAAAGATAAAGAGAGAATCTCAAAAGCAGCAAGAGAAAGAAAACAGTAACCTACAAAGGAGTTCCCATAAGACGATCCGCTGATTTCTGAAAAGAATCCTTGCTGGAAAGAAGTATTCGAAGTCATGAACAGCAAGGACCTACATCCAAGATTACTCTACCTAGCAAAGCTGTCATTTAGAATGGAAGGAGAGATAAAGTGTTTCCCAGATAAGGCCAAGTTCAAGGAGTTTATCACCGCCCAGCTCTAATGATATGAAATGTTAAAGGGACTTACCTAAGAAAAAGAAGATAAAAAATATGAACATTAAAATGACAACAAACTCAGTTATTAGCAACCAAACCTAACACAAAAACAAACTAAGAAAACATCTAGAACAGGAATAGAATCACAGAAATGAAGATCATATGAAGGGTTATCAGCAGAGGAGTGGGAAGGGGAGAGAAGGGGAAAAGTATAGAGAATAAGTAGCACAAATGGTAGCTACAAAATAGATGGCGGGGGGGTTGTTAAGAATGGTATAGAAAATGTAGAAGCCAAAGAATTTATATGTATGACCCATGGACATGAACTAAAGGGGGCAAATGTGGGTGGGAGGGGGTATGCATGGCAGAGGGGAATGAAAGAGGGAAAATGGGACAACGGTAATAGCATAACCAATAAAATATATTTTAAAAATAAAATTTATCTGCATATTATTATGTTTGACATCAAAAAAAAACAAACTTTCTGGCTGAAGAGACACTGACTGTCCTGGGATTAGTCAATTCTCCTTTTATTTTCTAATTAAAAAATTTGTTTCATTAAATGTATGGGGGTAGTATTGGTTAATAACATTATATAAATTCAGGTGACTATAATACAACATCTATATACTCTATTGTATGCCCACCACCTAAAGTTCAGTCTCCTGTCACCTGTGTTTTACCCCCTTTACTGGCTCCATTTTCCCCCACCCCCTTTCCCTCTGGTATCCACTCTTCCGTTTTCTGTGTCTGTGAGTTTGTTTGTTCATTTGTTGCTTTTTTGTTTTATATCCTACATATGAGTAACATCATGTGGTTCTTGTCCTTTTTTTTCTTTGAAGAACACACAGTTTAACTGACCGATTTCACTTGGCATAACACTCTCAAGAGCCATTCATGATGTCCCAAGTGGCAAGATTTCGTCTTTTTATGGCTTAGTATTCCATCGTGTGTATGTACCACATAAACATAGCAAAGGACCCAGCAGAGAGCAGGCCCTTGATATGCCGACTAACCAATCTGAGCCAAACCTCCTCTACCTGGCTCTTACACTCCAGGGCGATATTCTTCTGCTTTAAGTATCCCAAGTCCAGATATTATGGAACTAGTGACCAATCCTATAGCTCAAAGCCTACCAAAATTATTCAAACTAGCCAGTTTTAAATTGTTCACCCTTCCTCACCTTGCATGGTGAGCCACGTGCCCTTCCACGGGACGTGGAAACCCCAGTAAAGGGAGTGACCTAAATCCCCCTGGCTTCTGCTTCTGCCTCCTTATTATCCTGGTGCCTTTCCTATGGGCCATGCCTTCTGCCTCTAGGACCTGTAAGTATAAAAACTTTGTTTTTTCCTGAGCCTCTCCTCTGTCTCTTCTTGTATGCATACCTGACTATCTCATAAAAGACTACAGAAAATTTTTGGTTCATTTTAATTTCATTTTTTCAAATTCTTGCAATATATCCTTAGCTTTTCAATATCTAGATTTTATTATTTTTTAATGTAAGCATCTAAAACTCTACACTTCCCTCTAGCCATCAGTTCAAACTGCATCCCACAAGTTTTGATATATAATAATTTCTTTACCATTTACTTCTTCATATTCTCTATAAAGCTTTCTTTTTTTGTTTCAAGTATATAAAACTATATGAATTTGAGCCTATATAATATTGATACATTTATATTTATTTTTAATATATGGTTAATTTTCATAACTATTGTATAGTATATATGAAAAAATTTATGTTCTAATTAGTGAGTGCAGAATTATTTAAATGCTCTTAAATAAAACTTATCACTATTCAAATCTTCTGTATACTTTCTAATTTTTGGTCTTATTGATCTATCAGTTACTTAGATATGTTAAAATCATTATGGTGGGTTTGTCAATATCTCTTTATAGTTCTAGTTCTATTAACTTTTACTTTGAGATTAATATTATTAAGTACATGCAAGTTGGTTATTATATCCTCCTAGTAAATTAAAACATTTGTAACTTTTGTAGCCCTAATAATGTTTGTTTGCTTTCATGACTATTTTGTTTAATATTAAAAGAGCTATCTCAGCTTCTATATATTTTTCCATCTTGTGCAACCAGTATTTTTATATTCCATGTTTTATTCATGACATTTGTAAATAATAAGTAATGAAAATATATTTTATCTATTTTGAAAAATCTCCACATTTACTTGGCAAATTTATTTACATTTTTGAAACTGTTAGTATTCTTGGATTACACTGATTTTTAGAATTATGACTGTATTTTACACTTGCCTATTTCATTCATGCTTCTTTCTTTCTTTCTTCTTTTTTGCCTTCTTTGAAGTTTCCTTTGAGTAGAAATATTTCTATCCCGTTAGGGCAAAATCTTAGTGTTTAATATAAATGTAAAACAAATTGTGATGTTTATCTGTATTTCTACTCTCTTCTTAAATAACACATGAGCTTTAGAATGTCTAAATTTTATTATCACCCTCCTGATTTGTTATTCCTACCTAGTGTTTTAATTGTATAATATTCCTTTCAGTCCACAAACATGTTTATTCTTTTAGATATGTATGTATGGACATATATACATGTAAACATATACAATTATTAGCTTATTAGTTTAGATTTGCACACTTTTTTCTCAGATTTTTCTATTTATCTCCTGTTCCCGCTTGAGTCTCGACCTTCCTTTCTGATAATTTTCTTCCTTCCTTCATAATGTCAGTCCTCTTGAGGAGCGGTTGAGCTTGACATGTAAGTCAAGTTTCACATTTATTTCCTCTCAGCACTTCTACAACACTGCTTTGATGTCTTCTATCTCTATTGGGGCTGTTGAGAAGTTTGGTACGATACCAACCATTTTATCTTTAAAATTAATTGCTTTTTATTCTTACTGCTTTTAAGATCTTGCCTTCATTTTTGTTGTCTGACGGTTTCGCTGCAATGGTTTCAGCTTCCCCAATTTGATGATAATATCTTCCGATAGTTCTGAAAAGCTGGCCTCCGTGCTCACTCTTCTCTCTTTCTGAAACTACAATAAAACTTATGATATATTTTCTTTGACTATCCTCCATGTCTTTTTTTCTTGCTTAATTATTTTTCATTTCTTCATTGCTCTGTGTTGGAATCTAGGTAATTTCTTTAGATTCTTTAAGTGTATCATCCAGTCCACTAATTCTGTTATTCACCTGTGTCTAACATTCTGTTAGTCCATCCATTTAGTTTTTAATTCGAAAGATATGTTTCTAGAAGTTCTAATTTTTATTTCAGATTTCCTCAGCATTTTTTATGTTTTGTAACTTATTCACATTTTTAATTTCCTATTTTTATTTTATTTTATTTTATTTTTGTTCAAGTACAGTTTTCTGTCTTGTACTCCCATCCCAGCCAACTCCCTCAGCCCTCCTCACCTCCCTCCCATTTCCACCCCTGCCTAGTTTTTGTCCATGTGTCCTTTATACTTGTTCCTGTAAACCCTTCCCTTATTCCCCTGAAATTCCCTCCCTTCTCCCCTAATTTCCTATTTTAATTCTTCAAGTGTTTTAAACAAATTTATTTTATATTCTCTATCCAATAATGTCAATACCCGAGGCTCTGGAAGGGTAATTTTTGTTTTGTTTCAGTTTTTCCTCTTTCCTGCCCTTCTTACTCTAGCTTGTATGAGATGATTTGTGCTGTTTGCATCATGAGTTCACATTTAGTTGTGCTCCATCTCTGGGAATCCTGCAAGACCTCATTTGTATATTCATCAAGAGCGGAGTTGTTTTTGCTTCCATCAAGATATCCAGGACACTAACTAGAAACCCTGACAATAGTTTCAGGTTAATTTCTAAGACTGATTTCCTGAAACCATGAAGGAAGTATAAATTAATCAAAACCACCAGGGTAGACCGCTAAAGGGAGACTTTTTTTCCACCATTGCTCAGGCTTAGATTATTAAATTTCTTGGGCATCTCTCTTTTCTAATAGGCCTTTTTTCCTTGCCCCTTTAATCTTTGATTAAGCAGTGTCTCATTTCCATAGTCTACCTTTTACAAAGGACCAAGTCTTCTAAAAGGGCAAGTGACCTAAGACCAGTTGCACCTGGAGCATCAGCTACCACCTTCATAGAGGATCCCGTATACACCTGGAGGGTACATAATCTACACCCAGCCACTGAGAGTTCTTGGGGTTCCCTGACCTGAAAGAAATCAGTCTGCATTAGTGATAGAAGCAGTGCACTGTGAAGCTCTAAAGCTATTGATGCCCGTGTTCCCCTTAGTGTAGATTAGGGCGGCCTTCTGAAGGAGACAACGAAACTGAGGTGGGGCGTGGTGCAAAGATGAGAGGTGCTAACAGTGTCCTTGGCAACGGAAAGTTTCCGCTTCTACTTGTTCTTGACTCCGATGGTCCAATTGTGTCTCTGCTTATTTCACAATTAATTAATCCTCTTCCTTTAAAGCTTTCTTTAATTGCTGAAGAACCAGGTATACTTTTAATAAAATGTCCTTGGCATAAAGTAGTTCAGGTTATATTTCTGACATCTGCAACCAAAGGAGTCATGGCTAATACACAACTACTTTGTTTTACACAACTACTTTGTTTTACACACCTTTTCCATTTCAGCACACCTACATAGCTTACTCACTGCATGGCAATAGGTATCGTTGAATTGAATTGAATTGACCTGAATAAGATAAACACATTGCCTCCACTCTGACTGAAAATTAACTTTGAGTTGGTCCCAGACTACTTCCAGTTGACGCAGTCAACATGTTTCAACTATCAGGATCAGAAGAAGTAGAGCAATCCAAGAACTGACTCGAACTAGTTTTAACCCCCAAAATGAACAAAAAATTACGCTCTTTTCCACCACAAAACTCATACTTCACACACTAAGGGGCCCTGAGAACCAATTGTCTGCATATCCAAAATTTTCCTGAAGCCTCTGAAGCGTAAAGATCCCACGGTTGTGAAACAGAAGAGATAGCACATAGTTAAATCAATGACTAAGTAACACAAGCAAAGAGAAGTGAAGTCTGAGGCAACTGACTGGGTATTTTATGCAAAATTTGCTATTATATAAGAATACCTTTTTGCCTCAAATTAGCCATGTTGTCTGTCATTAATGACCAAATCTTATCGCTTTTCACCTCCTGAGTGCACAGAATCAGAGCAGTGGCTCACTGGTAAGAACAGAGCTGGGGTACTGAAATTAAATCTTTGTGCTGCCTTAAAGCCGGCTTTCATGTCATAAATGTGTAATAATAAAGGCCTCATTCTCATTACTTCCCTCCATGCTAAAACATTAATTTTAAATTGCATCCTTGTCTAGTGGTCCTATATAGACTTACCTTCATTCCAAATATTAAGACCAAAGTTTATATCCTATATAAATATATTATCCCACTATTTTGAAGAGAAAAGAAAAAGAATAAAATACCATGAAAGCCAACATGCCCCGTTTTGAAATATCACTTTGTTTTTCACATACCAACATTTTTATTTAAATCACAGATTATGTATTCAAGATAAAGTGTCCCCATTTCTAACCCATTATCCTCCCACCTCCTTTCTTAAACTTCAGAATTTATCTATTCTTTTTGAAAAAAAAAATACTAATCTTCTGGGAGATCCACTCACTGGCTGTTTTAGTCTTTTGTCTTTGAGAAATAAGCTCCCTGCCAGTAGAAGTTTCTAAAGGGATTTTTCCGAAGGAAACAGCACAATAAAGTGACTGCATAGGCAATTATTCTAGGAAAACTCTCCCTACAAGTTGGCCAGACAGGATGAAATTGGATAATCTTCTTTAAACCCTAAAGAGAAGAATAAGACACTTGGGAACTGAGAGGGGCGAGGTGCCAAGAAGAATTTCTCCGCACAGAGGAAGGAGTGGGTGAGGACTGAAGCAGAGGATGAAGAACGATGTCTCTGCCTACCCGCCTTGAAGATGCCTTCTCTGGACCGGGGGCTTTGTTTTGTTCTCTTTGTAGCTCTCCTTGGAGTTCAACTTGGTGTTGCAAAGTTGTGGAAATAACCAAAATGAATGAATGAATGAATGAATGAATGAATGAATAAATAAATACTGTGTCCATTAGTCAAGGCATTAAAAGTCCAGTGTATGTAGTATATCTAACCCACTAAAAATAACATGTCACTGAGAACCAGCAAAGTCTACTTTTGTAATGAGCAAAAATGTCTTGGCTGAGTCCTTCAGTATTTTATCAGCATGCTCAGAAGTATTTCCTCTAAGCAAAATCCTTGCCATGAAGAGGTTTTAAATTTGGAAAGCAACTCTAATTTCCATGAGGAATTATCATTGAGAATTACAAATATCATTAGTGCTGAAAGAGACTGTAAAATCTCTTCTCATTTAATAAGTAAGAAAACTAAGACCTAGAAAGCTCTTCAGGTTCACTCAGCTGGTTAGTGGCAGGGTCACAGCCAGAACCTAAGTGTCCGTGACTCACAGGCCACTGCTCTAACCATCTGATCATCACCCAGTGTTCTGCTAAGTAGAATATAAAATTAATAATCATTTATGCAGATATAATTTTAATTTGTTTCTCTGTGGATACTAGGCATACATTCATGAATTGCAAATTTTGTCATCTTTTCTCAGTAGGAAGCGTTGGTAAATTTGGCTTACCTTAAACAGATTTTACCAATTCAGTGCCTCCATTATAGTTTATTTTTTCTGTTCCAACATTAAAGTCAAAGTCTCTGACCATTAAAAATGTAAAAAGAAATGAATTCAAGTTTTACACTGTCACCTGGAGTACTACAGTCATTCTAATTGCTGGAAAAGTAGACATTAAATTGCAGCAATTCTCAAATTAGTATCAATAAACTTAGGTTGACAATGAAATAAATCACACAACACTAAATTATGTGTTGTGACTCCATGTGACTTTGAGTGTCTGACTGAACAAACACTCAAACTATGAAATAGGTTTTTATTGCTACTGTTTCTCCTAAATTAAAGTCACTTCTAAGAGGGTCTAAATGGGAAGCAATTTCAGGTTAGTCTCCCTAAAAATACGCCTGAATCCTGTGGTTGAAAAAGGAGAAATAATACTAACATTAACTGAAGTGACATGAAATAACAAGAAAATCAGAATGAATTAAAAATGGCATATTTGGGTGTTTTTCACTGTTACTAATGGAAAACATACTGTAGTTGTGTAAACAATACCCTCAAAAAAGTGGCCTTAAATGTTAGACATGTAGCAAACGAGAAATTTCCCTGGAAATGATAAACATTTGAATAACAGTTCAAAAGCTGCTGAGCATGAAACTTGAAACTGACTGTAAGCAGGCAATGAGGAAATCTGAGGGCTAGGCACGAGGGACACCACAATTGAAAGCACAGTCTTTGCACTCACATCGCATGATGTCTAGCTGGCAGGCAGAAATGTAAATGTAACCCATGTGTTGGCCAGGGTTACCCCGCCCTTTGAGAGTTCCTATAAAATGGGACTGATTCCACCGGATTTGTATTCTGAGGCAAATTGCTCATTCTGATACTGTGTTCTTGTCGAACTGTCTGTCTGACCAGCATCCTTCTGCCCTGGACTGTCTAGATTTCAGGAGAGTCCCCGTCTTTGAATTCAACGGTAACATCACTTATGGAAGGCATCTGTGTGTGGCATACTTTCCTGAGGGTATGTGGCAATGAGGAGAGGAATGCTTTATCACAAAATCAAACAGCAAAAGCCCTAACCATGGAATTGGAGAGATCCCTAGGCTGAAAAGTGTCCTTTGGCCACTTTTCCCTGGTCACTTTCTATGCTTTCCCACGTTCCCATTATACTCTGGCTCCCTTTCCCGATCTTTCCCTCCTGCTTACCCTTCAAGCTCCAATTCTTCTTAACCTTTTAAAGTTTTTTTCCCCTTTATTTTACTGGCTTCTTCAGAGGATGCCTTCATAGCTTCCCCAAAGGCAATCTGTTAAGTCGTTTTCCTGAATAGGGACAGCTGCCTCCCTAACATGAGCTCTTGATCAGGTGTTTAAAGAACAAAACTCTCCCTTGCAACCTACATGATGATAAGGTACAAGCAGCTCCTGTAAAACTCAGCCAGTACCAGCAGTAACAGCTGCAAAGTGAGAAGGCAACGGAGGCCCCAGTTTTATGGTCTATAGTAATAAAAGTTATCAGTTACCTCTTTTAACTGATTAATAGTTGTGTAATCAGTTACACAACTATTGTGAAGATGAACTGATTGTGAATATAAACTCTGCGAGCTGTATTCTAATGACGCATTTATTATTCAATACCTAGCCGTGGTTGGCCTTAGCAAGCCTTCAAATAATTTGGAAGTCATTCTTTTAGACTTAATATGGGGAGAGATTATAATGTTTTAGGATCAACAAAAACAAAAACAAAAAACCCATCAAGATGACACTTTTCAAACATTTAGCTTTGAAACAGGCCACCATGAGGGCATTCTAGGAAGAGGGATCAAAATGCAAATGTACGTAGGAAGGAAAACACACAGTGAATCTATATTGCATAGTAGCAGTGAATAAAGTTTGCAAAGGGACTTGAAGGCATGATGATGATTTGGGATTTAATTCAATATATTGAAGAAAAAATAATTTCTGTCAAGTGCAAAGTGACTGACAAATGCCTTTGTTCGCATAATCTCATCAGAACATCATCAACATGAAATGTAAGAGTCTTTGCTCTCTGCTCTGGTCAAGCTATACCTAGCAGTTGTTACCAGCTTGGTACTACACAGTGTAAGGAACTTTAATAAGCTCCAACTCATTCACAGGTGAAGAATAGTAAGGAGCCTGGAACTGTGACACATGAGTAAGAAAAGAAGGAACAAAATTGTTTACCCTGTAGAGTAGAAGCAACGGGCCAATGTGATGGGCTGTAATACTCTAGAGAATATGGTTTAGTATTTTTTTTGACCTTTCAGTTCTCAGTGCCTGCATATGGCTGCCACTCAATAAAGGTCTTTTGAATGAATAAATGAATAATTGAATGGCCAGATGCCATAAAGAACAGAAATTAAATTTGTTCTTTGTGTCCCCAAAGGGCAGAGGGTGAGGGAAGTTGTAGGGATAGAAATACAGATGGTAACTTGACATAAAGACAACTTTGAACGTGTACGAACCATCCACAGTGAATGGAACTGCTTGTAGAGCTGGTCAGGTCTGTGCTCACATACCGGGGTGAGCAAGTTCACGCTTGGGCGGGGGTGATGAAGCGCTCCGCGATGCTTTAGCTTGGTCAAAATTTTTGAATCATTAGCATGATGTAGATCTCATGACTTCTGACCATTTTGTTAATATTACTTATGTATGCAGTAATAAACGGCCCTGAAAAATTCTTTCCTTAAACGTAGTTTTCATATTGCCTTTTGCTATGTCATGAGGCACAAGTTAGTTAGAAGATACCGTAAACACAGACAACCCCCACTGTCACCATGCACACACACATTAGAAGACATTTCCAATATATCAGCGAAACATGTCAAGTCTTATCCACAGCTGGGTGGTTTCACCAGCAAAGGAAGATATAGCATATCTTAATACACTTTCCTTTGACCCTATTACTCCTGAAAGGGGCATACAAATGTTATTTAGATTTTGCCTTCTCTATTTTCACTTACTCCTTCATCTCCGAAGAACTTTTGCATTAACAATTATATTATGTTGTTTCCTATAACCAATCCTGCCACCTCATTCTTGAGCTAAATTTAGCATCTCATCTTGGGGAGAAAGCAAAGTCACTATTGAGGTGTGGCTGAAATAATACCCCTGCCAAGAATTATCACAATTCCCCCAAACCTATTACTTCTCATAGCTATATAAACAACTTAACTCACATGTTGTTCCTAAGAAATTAAATTATCATCTTTGAACATATTATCTAGTAATTTCTCAATTCAGCGAGTGTCTTGGTAGCTCCTGGAAAGTACAGCCCAAAGGAAATCTTAGGGCCTAAATAATCATGAGACTACATAAAGAAAACCTAAGAAAGAAATAACAAGGTAAAGAACCCTATGAAGAAAACATGCAGGAAATATGGATGAGTTTTGCCATTGATAACAAAAACAAAAAAGTCTTGTTATGGACTGATATGTGCACACTGGCAAAATGGGTATGTTGAATCCTAATTCTAAAGGACATGCTATTAGAAGGTGGGACTTTTGGGAGGTAATTAGGTCATAAGGGTGGACCTTCATGAATGAGATTAGTGTACGTATTGCTCTTTTTCCACCACATGAGGTTACAATGAGAAGACAGCTGTCTATAAACCGGAAGCCAAACTTCACCAGATACTGAATTTGCTGGCACCTTGAACTTGGACTTCCCAGCCTACAGAACTGTGAGAAATCAATGTTTGTTGTTTAGGACATTCTAGGTATAGTAGTTTTGTTATATCAGCTTGAGCAGATGAAGTCTACTTTATAATGACTTGATAGCTCTACAAACGTAATAGTAATTTAAATCTGCTCGATGATAGCTCTCCTTCCAAGAATTGTCATAACAAAATTCTGACCATTTTTAAAGAAAACATAAAGCACAATAATTTCCCCCTGAAATTCCCTCCCCTCTCCCCTCTGGTGACTATCAACTCCTTCTCAATTTTAGTGTCTTTGGTTATATTGTGCTTGTTTGTTTGTTCTGTTGATTAGGTTCCTGTTAAAGGTGAGATCATATGGTATTTATCTTTCACTGCCTGGCTTAGTTCACTTAGCATAATGCTCTCCAGCTCCATCCATGCTGTCGCGAAGGGTAGGAGTGAAAGGGGAAGAGTTTGGAGCAACAAGTATAAAGGTCACATGGACAAAACTAGCAAGGGTGGAAATGGGAGGGGGTGGGGAGGGCTGGGGCAGTGGGCTGGGATGGGAGCAAAAGACAGAAAACTGTACAAGAACAACAATTAAAATAAAAAATTTTTAAAAAGCACAATAATTTAAATGACTAATTTGACATAATTAATAGTAACAACCAAATCTAAAAGGACCCAAACCCAGTTCTAAAAACTGAGAAGCAGCATTAGAGCACTTACCAGGGTGACTACGACAGCAGATTTGCACGTTGGCTGTGGCTTTAGTACTTAAGACCCCATTTTCATGGCCCAGAGTTATTGAATATTCATTGAATACCTACTCTGTGCCAAACACTATCATGACTTTCCTTTAGTCAACAAAAACAAGACAGGATTCCTGTCCTAAGAATCTTCTAAAAAATTATATTTTATCATTCCTTTTAATTTTAACCCAAGGAATTCCTTCCTTGAGAAATGAGTAGATCATACATATAAATTTGAGCAAATTTTGGAAAAATAAAATTATTTTATAAAATTCTAACAAAAATTAATGTAACATGATAGTTTTCAATAAATGTCATCCAAAGTCTTCTTCCCAAATTCAATACAGATTAGTACCTCTCCTTCTCTCTCTCTGTCTCCCCTCCCTCTCTCTCTTTCTCCCTCAGATTTTCTTTTTTCCACACCCTGTATAAATGTTGAGTTTTATAATGATCAGGGGAATGACCTGAGATAAAAGAACGAGCGGGGATAAATTTCACAGCAGAGGAAATCCAATGCATCATAGTCATCAATGAATAGAGAAGATAACAATAAATAATATCTAACCCTGAACACAGTAAAGAAGATAAAGTCCAAAAAACAAAATTTTACCAAACTTTCATTTGATCTTAAATAGCATTAACAAAACCCTCGTGCAGAGTCAAAATACGCATACCAAAGGACATTAGGGCTGCAGGATGAAAGAAGCTGCCAAGCAAAGAATCAAACAAACAAAAATGCTAGTCATGGAAAGATAATTTCCATAGGGATATGTAAGTTAATGAAACACTGTTGAATATCAAACTTCTTAAGATCTTTAATTTTCTAGTGAAAGTTACATAGTATAACTTTCCACAAGGAGCATATTATTTTCTACATTTATGAAATGGGCTTGATTATAGAAGCATTTTCTTAAAGAAATACCTTGCCAAAGTTTTTAGAACAAAGATTCAGGCGTTGGGCAGCTAAAGGAAATGAAGTATTCAAAGCACCCATAGGACTTCTGGTCAAGATGGCAGCATGGGCAGACGTGGCTCACCTCTTTGCACAATACATCAAAATTACAACTAAAATGTAGAACAACCATCACTCAGAACTGTCAGAAATCAAGTGGAATGGGAGTCTGACGGCTACAGAATTAAAGAAACCTTATCCATCTAGGCTGGTAGGAGGGGTACAGACATGGAACAGGTTGGTCCCACATCCACGTGTGGTAGATAAAAAAAGTCTGGAGGGGTATCTCAGGAGTAGAGTCCAACACCCACATCAGACTCCTCAGCCCAGGGTTCCAGTGCCAGGAAGATAAGTCTCCACAACTTCTGGCTGCAAAGTTCAGTGGGGATTGAGTCAGTGGAAGAAACTTCTGGAGCTCCAAGCATTTCCCCTTAAAGAACTGGCACATGGACTCACCTAATCAGAATCCCTCTGAGCTTTGGAACCAGGCTAGCAGCTTGAAAGGGAACCAGTGTGATACAGGGAGACTGAAGTGCAAGGCATCAAGGCGAGCAGAGGCCATTGTCCCATTTGTAAACCCTCCCCCCACAGAACCAGCAAGCTGGTGCCACTGAGACTCTGTCAGTCTGGCTAACAATGTTTGACCCTCCTTGGACATCCCCAGAGATTCGGACCTATCTAATTTATGGGCCTACCCAAGCTGCTTTTCCATATGAATGGTGGGTCTCAGCTCATGCTTCACAACTTTCTAATTCTTCTCAAACAAGCAATATCTGGCCTCAGTGAGCCCCAGGCCCAACACTAGCAGGAGCCTAGATTCAGAGCTTGGTTTCACCTGGGAATCTCCAAGCCCAGCACAAGTAGTAGACATCTCATACTGCTTAATAAATCAGGCAGGGTAGCCTGGGCAAAATGCAGGTGGGGGCTGACCTTGGCTTGCATCACACAGAAAACCCTAGGGCCAGTGCACCTAGTGGACAGCTATGGACCACATCAGACTACTACCATCCTGCCCATGAACAGCTAGTTTATCCTCTACAGAGGGTGGAGGTTGGTGGTCAGTGGTCACACCCAGTCCTTGAAGCTGACTGGCCTGGCTAAATCCCTCCCATTTATGTGCCAATAGAAACTAAGTCTCAACTACAACTGGATAGTATACTCAGCCCACATGGAGGGCCCCCCTTGAGTACCCTTGAGCTTGGGTGATAGGGGAGGCTGTGCCACTGACTCCACAAGAAACCTACTACATTGGGCCACATTACCAAGACACAGAGTCAAAGCAGCTCTACCTAATACATAGATACAAACACAGGGAGGCTGCCAAAATGAGGAGACAAGGAAACATGGCCCAACTGAAAGAACAGATCAAAACTCCAGAAAAAGAACTAAATGAAATAGAGATAAGCAATCTATCAGATGCAGAGTTCAAAACACTGCTTACAAGGATGATCAAGGAACTCAGTTGGACCTCAAAAGCATAAAAAAGATCCAGTCAGAAATGAAGGGTCTAAAGAACCCTTCCTTTATTAGTGAAGGACACTAAATAAAGAACAATTTACAGGGAAAGAACAGTAGAAAGGGTAAAGTTGAGAATCAAATTAATATTTTGGAACAATAGGAAGCAAAAAACAACCAATCAGAACAACAAGGAAAAAAATGTTTAAAAAATGAGGAAAGTATAAGCAGCCTCTGGGACAACTTCAAGAGGTCCAAAATTCACACCACAGGGGTACCAGAAGGAGAAGAGAAAGAGCAAGAAATTGGAAATCTATTTTAAAAAACAATGAAAGAAAACTTCCCTAATTTGGTGAAGAAAATAAACATGCAAATCCAGGAAGCACAGACAGTCCCAAACAAGTTGGACCCAAAGAAGACCACACCAAGACACATCATAATTAGAATGCCAAATATTAAAGCTATAGAGACAATCTTAGAAGCAGCAAGAGAAAAGCAGTTAGTTACCTACAGGGGAGTTCCCATAAGATTTTCAGTTGATTTCTCTAAAGAAACTTTGCAGGCTAGAGGGGATTGGCAAGAAATACTCAGAGACATGAAAAGCAAGGACCTATAGCCAAGATTGCTCTACTTAGTGAAGCTATCATTTAGAAGGGCAAATAAGGAGCTTCCCAGGCAAGAAAAACTAAAGGAGTTCATCATCACCAAACCATTATTGTATGAAATGTTATATGGACTTATTTCCGAAAAAGAAGATCAAAACTAAGAACAATAAAATGGCAAATAATACATACCTATCAACAACTGAATCTAAAAAGAAACCAAACAAACAAAATTAACAGAGACAGATCATGAATATGGAGAGCATTTAGATACAAGTTAATTATTAACTATGGGGACCAACACTTGTTATTTATTGAAAAATCTCACTAAGCTAAATAATTTTTTTTCACTGTAATGGATAATAAAAAATATTCTGGGCAGCAAGAAATAACTCTTGCCCTAGCTGGTGTAGTTCATTGGATTGAGTTTTGGCCTGTGAACCGAAGTGTCACCGGTTCAATTCCCAGTCAGGGCACATGTCTGGGCTGCAGGCAAGGTCCCCTTTAGGGGGCCCACAAGAGGCAACCACACAGTGATGTTTCTCTCCCTCTCTTTCTCCTTCCCTTCCTCTCTCTTTTAAAATAAATAAAATCTTAAAAAACAGAAACAACTCTTGCATGAATTAACTCTTCCCACCACAACCTACCAATTATTATGTATCTGTTCATCATAGTGAATTTAATTCTGTGTTTTCTCAATCCTGAGATCTTATTTATTGTAAGACATACCAGCAATTGAATAACAGCTCTAAAAAATAAAATAAAAAAGAAGCACAAACAGGTAGTTATAGAATAGTCATGGGGGGATGTAAAGTACAGTACAGGAGATGTAGTAGCCAAAAAACTTATACACATGATGCATGGACATTAACAATGGCGGGGGGATTGCCTGAGGGAGTGGGGGGTGCTAAGTGGAGAGGGGCAAAGAGGGAAAATCAGGACAACTGTGATAACGTAATCGATAACGTATAATTTAAAAAAATAAAAGACCAAAAAAAGCACCCACAACAGTGCGTGGCACAAAGCAGGTACTCACTGAAAGGTGGTTTCAGTCATGGTGACGGTAACGGAGGTTTTGTCACTGTTACCACTGGACAAGGGACATCATAGATTTACGATGGGTGGCTCACACCTGAAACACATATAAAGTGTTTCTGAATACAGAAGAGGAAAGAGAAGGGAGACATAGTAGATTTTGAGTACCACAATGTTCTAAGCATGCAAACAATATCATATAACTATGACAACCATACTATGAGGAAGGCTTATATTCTCAATTTTATAGAAGAAGAAATTGAGGCTCAGAGCATGTGAGTAGTTCCACAATGAGTAAATGAAAGGCCTATCTGAACTTAGAATTAATTTTCCTTTGTCAGATTGCATGAATTCCTTAAATAAGCTATTGATTTTATATATTCCAGTGGGTTTTTTATATATTTTTTACATTATACCAAATGAAGTAGTGCAAAGAGGATAGCTCTTGAAAATAAAGCTGAGCTAAGAGTGAATCTCACCTCTGCTCTTTATTTAGTGTGTTACTTTGGGCCTTAGTTCCTCATCATAAAATGGAAATCTCTCCCCTTTCCCTCTCTCCCTCTCTCCTTCCCTTCCTCCCTCCTCCCTTCCTCCCTTCCTCCCTTCTGAACTTCCCTCCTTCCCTCTCTCCCTATCTCCCTCTACATAATACCAGTGATATTTGAACCAACCAAGCGAAGGGAAGAGCGGAAAGAAGTAAGGCTGGGGGCTAAGCATGATCATGGAGGACATTCTAGGCCATAAGGGGAAGGTTGAGTTTTATATTGAATATAAGGAAAACTATTGCATGTTTTTAAAAGTAAGGGAAGAACATTATCAGATGATCATTGAGAAGATTCCCTTTGCTGCTGTTTGAAGAATAGACAGGAGTGTCTGTGGGGGATATAGACCAAAGGAGAAGAGTGAAAGTAGAGGTTGATGTGTTCAGAGACAAGAAGAGATGGTGGAGGCCTTGACTAAGAGGTTGGCAATGAACATGAAGTGAAGAATAGAATTTCAGATATGTTTTCAAAGTAGAATCAATAAAGCTTTGTAATATATGTGATATCTAGCTTATCGGAAAGGAAGGATTTCTGGATGTTTGTCTTAACTTTATAAAACACTATACTTTTTACATGAAAAGACAAGAGTAGGGATTTGAGAAGGACATGGAAGGTTAAAGTCCAGAATTCCATTTTTTTCTGCCATGTTCTTGAAAACACGTGGAATTTTATTCTGTAATATTTTTAAAACATTAAACAAAGCCAAAAAAAAAAAAAAAAAGACATGTTGGCTGAAAAGGATAACTGAGATATACTTTATGATCAGACCAGTTTAAATATTGTTTTTTTTTTTTTTTTACTTTATTTTCTTTGGGATCTGTTAACAATCAAAAACACGTTCAAAGGGGAGATGTCAGGCAGACATCTGTCATGAAAATAAGGAGCTCAGCAGAGAGACGTATCTCCAGTGAAAATGTGGGAGTCAGCACGAGAGGGCTGGGAACCGATGAGATCACTTAGGGACAAAGGTTAGAGGTGGAAAGGATGACAGTCTGAGACCAAATCCAAAGACCAAATGAGGCAGCTGGAAAAGGAGCTAGCAAATAAAACAAAGAATAGGCTGAGGAAGGAAAGAAAGCACAAGAGAACAGTGTTTAAAAACTATTAGAGCAAAGTCCTACTAAGTTCACAGAGAACAGGGATACAAAAGCCCTGAATTACTGAAGGTTTTAAATGGAGGCTATTTTGTAATATTAAATCTTGCTTCTTGCAGGGTGGGATGCAGAATACAAATGATACTTTGGCACATAGTAGGAGCTGGACACTTCCTCCACGGTCGATGGATACAAATGTGGGTCGGTTTAGAGATGCCAGGATGGGGGAGTTCATGTCAGATGCTGGTGATTTTCCCCGTCAAGCATGACACTCTTAAATCAGATCAAATCTGAGATACATGGAACCAAGTAAAAAAAAAAAAAATGAAAAAGTTTCAATATACATGAGTCTCTGTAACAAGGAACCCCACAAAATGAAGACCATTTGTATAAACATATAAATGAGCATAGTGGCAAAAAGATTGTAAAATTTCAAAATGTACAATAGTATCAGAACAAATGAGCTTTCTGTCAAAGTTGAGCCTATTAAGCACTTGACTGAACAAAAGAAAGGCTGCTTTGAGGGCAGCCTTTTTAGAAAGAGTCAATGCCCCAGAGGAAAGAGGGTATAAATGAGGCCTTACCTTCTTCATTCCGCTCCTTCCACTATAACTTTTCTTTTGCTCAAGGCCTCAAGGCCGTTGTCACACACGGTGAAATGACAGCCTTTGTGCTCCACGATAATTAGTAGAGACGGGAGGGGTGAATTGTTTGATGTTCTAGACTGAATTTTATGTTAGTTTATTAATCTGATTCCACCTGGTCATTGAAATATAACAAAAGTTCAGCTGAGATACCTGGAGAAACAATCCGCCTCCAAGGTGTGAGGGAAGACTTAGTTTGAGATCCTGGCGAGCCAAGGACCGTTGGTGCTGCAACTACAGAACTGTGGAGAGCCGCTGTGTGCTTTGTATATGCCAATTCTAAAACACTAATACGTACAGCAGATTTCACAAACTACAGTCACACATAACTTTACTAATCTGAATGAGTATATTTATAAATTATTCATAGTTTCTCCTATTTTTTCCATAACTTGGAATTGACCTTCCTTTTAGTCCCTTGGGCTCTAAACTGACTTTTAGGAAAAAGTTATCAAGCCCAGAGATGCCTTCCAGACTGAAATTGCCTAATGCCCCTCCTCCAATATCAGTCGGCTCCTCATTCTCTGGTCTGAGTTACATCTGGTGCCTTGATCGGGCTCCTTTCCTCTGGGGGGGCTCTGTCCACACAGCCCCATCCGTCTGCCATGGATGAGAATGAGTCTACCAAGACTTGATCTGCTTCAGGAGGAGAAGAGGCCGATCTCTCAAAGGAGAAGGGCCAAGAGCCCTTCCTCAACGGTTTTTATTGGGTCCATTTGACACAGGAATACAGGTAAAGCTCATCAATCATCATCAGGCAGCAAGAATCAAACAACGGATAACATTTCAAAGAACTCTGAGGGCTTAATCTGAGTCAGGGTCTGTCAGCTAAGGGGTTACAAAACTTTGGGAGACGAACTCATTTCCTGCTTGGACCCTTATCATTTAAATGAGAGCACTCTAAGCAAAGCAGGTTTCACAGGACTTTTTGAATTCTTTCTTATGTCTGATCACCCAGGGAACCCGTTCTGTCCAGCACAAAGCTGCACTGCCCTCTGTCAATGTTTCAGGCTTAAATGGAGCAGAGCCAGGAAGCCAAGAGATAAGGAAACTTCTCCCAGATGGATTGAGGACTCAGGCTATGTCAGGATAGCGGAGGGGCAAGGGTCCAACACCCCCTTTTGCTGTGCCACCCCCTCGAGTCCTTCCTTGAGGGCCTTCTACGTGATCCTGCCTGTCTTAGGCGACCCCTCCCTTGAGGGAATCTTACCCGTCATTGGCTAACCGACCAAGCATTGGGGGCCAGTTATGGATGAAGCAGAAGCAGCGCTCCTGCCAAGGAGATAAGCTTTGTCTCCTTAGTGACTTACAGACCGAAGGTCACTCACTCAGCCTTAGTCAGGGGGCAGTTACAGCTCCTGAAACCAGGCAGGGCAGTTCCCAACACTTTCCCAAACTGAAGAGGTAACTCAAAATTGGATGGCAGAAAACACCGAGACACCATTATACACCCGTTAGAATGGAGAAAACCCAAAACATTAACACCACCGAATGCTGGTGTGAGTGTGGAGCACCAGGAACTCTCCCCATTCATTGCCAGAGAGAAGGCAAAGTGGTAAAGCCACTTTGGAAGACAGTTGGGTAGTTTTTTATACAATTAAACATACCCATTATTCAATCCAGTAATCGTGCTCCTTGGTATTTACCCAAATGAATTGAAAATAGATGTCTACATAAAAGCCTTCACACAATGTTTATTGCAGCTTTATTCACAATTTCCAGAACCTGGAAGTGACTAAGACGTCTTTCAGTAGGTGACTAGATAAGTAATCTGGCACACCCAGCCATGGAACATTATTTAGAGATAGAAGTAAATGAAATATCAAACCGTAAGAATAAATGAAGGAATATTAAAATGCCTATTACTAAATGAAAGAAGATAATCTTCATGACATTCTGGAAAAAGGCAAAACTAGGGAGATGGTAAAAAAGATCAGTGGTTTCTGGGAGTTGGAAGACAGGGAGGAATGACTAACAGGAATATATGGGATTTTTAAGACAATGAAACTACCCTGTATGATACTACAATGCAGATATATGTCTTTATACATTTGTCAAAACCCATAGAATGTACATTCCAAGAGTGACCTCTAATGTGAATTATGGATTTTGGATGTACGATTTGTCAGCATGGACTCATTGATTGTAACAAACATACCACTCTGGTGGAGGCTGTTGATACTGGGGGATCCTGTGCATGCAACAAGTATATGAGAACCCTACGCACTTTTTGCTCAATCTGTCTGTGAACCTGAAACTGCTCTAAAAATATAGTCTATTTGTTTAAAAAATGGATGGAATACTACTGTTCCAATAAGTACTTACCAAATTAACTGAAAATGCCTAGATCTATCTCACATATGAGGGCTGCTATTGCCACTTGAAAACATTTATATCTGAGTCTCTTTTACCTGAGTTTTTTTTTAAAAAACAACCTTTAAACCTTATTCTTTAGTGACCCCAATTCCCCTGCCCCCCCCCCACATAGTGTCTGTTTGTGTTGGTTATATTACATACTCACATGTTTCTAGGATAAACCATGTTCTGAAAAGCACTAGCAGGTATAATTCATTGGTTTTACATTTTATAATCTCTAAGTTTAAAAAAATCACAGGCAAAGATAAATCACAAATGCTATGAAGTCCTACTTTTGGATGATTTTTAAAAGTTTATTATTTAAGTCAGTCTTTATTTTGAGAAAGTGACTTCAACAGGTCATGGTGGGCCTGAATTCAGACAGACAAGCCCAAATTCCATCCCTCACTGCCATGCTAAACAGGAAGGAACACATAAAAGTGTCGGGCCATTTCACTGAAAGGTCTGTATTAAAGTTTTTTTTTTTTTTTAACAGAAACATTTCCAGTAGTCTTCTGGAAGGTTTTATTTCACTTGTTTGCCTTATAAAGTCGTGCTTGGTCATCTTATTAAAAGACAACCTCGCTATAGAAAATACAAACCTGCTCCATGAAATTATGCATCAGCAAATATTGATTTGCACCAGATTGGACCCTGGTTTCAGAAAGGCAAAGCTATGACCCAAATAGTCCCATTGATTCAGGATAGAAGAACTGTGTCTTCTGTCTGCTTTGACTCTCCAGGATTTCCCTAAAATTTCCCTCATCAAAAATATATCAGTCTGCGGACTGAGGTGTTGAGTGAATGTGCAGTGGGTGTGAAGTACCGGGCAGGAGGGCAGAACTCTGCATCTCCCTGTCAAGTTCTGCCTGACACTGGCAACCTGGCTTTGTCGTTCCTCCCCGGGTGCTGCTCTGGCTTCCTGCTTCCTGCTTTCCTTACTATGCTTTCACTCAAAGGCCATGGTACCTTGTACCAGAAGAAACCAGACCCACTATTTTATCTGCACCATATGGCAGAATCAGGGTAGATGTGGCACAGTTTGGAAATGTAGCAGAGGCTGTGTCGCGCCGTATACAGCAAAACTTGGTGACACATAGTTGACACCCCAGTCTATCTTCTTTATGGTTTTGCATTAAGTAAAGTAAACTGGCGGTTACACTGCGAGGAGTTAGCACTATGAGAATGGGATGTTATAGAGGCTCTCTATGACATATTCACTAAAAGGAGTCTTTGAGAGCAGACAAGGTAACAATGGAAGAATTTTTTTTTTTTTTTTTGAGAAATGATGACTAGAATGAGACTCAAAGAATGGGAAGCATTTAACTAAATGCTGCATGTGGGAGGGTTAAGATATAAGGTGAGTAAGGCTGGAAGGTATTTTATTGTTCCCACTGATCATCTGAGGAAACTCAGTCGAAAAGATGAAGTAACTTTCTCAGGATCACATAGTTGTTAACTAGCAGAAGCAGGATTCAAACTGTCCCCAGAGAGGATAAAAGGACTTAGGTTAAAATCTTAACAAAAGTTACTTCACCTTGCCCTATTTGAGTGGCTCAGTTGTTTGGAGCATCATCCTGTACACCAAAAGGTTGAGGGTTCAAACCCTAGTCACAGTGTGTATGGGAGGCAACCAATTGATGTTTCTCTCTCTCTCTCTTCCTTCCTCTATCTCTAAACTCAATTAAAGCATATCCTTGGGTGAGGGTTTAAAACAAAAGGTTACTTCACCTCTCTAAACTTTAATTCCTTCATTTTTAAAGTGATGATGAACCAGATTCTTATTTCAATGACTATAAAATGAGTCAATCAGTCTTATTAATTCTATCATCATCGTCTATTTCACTAGACTGCAAACACGAATTGTACAGGCAGTGTGTCCATCTTGCTCACTGATGTATCTGTGGGTTTTATTTTACCCCACATCTGGTATATGACAGATGATTCATATGTATGAAGAAATTATTGAAAGAATGAAATGAAACAACATATATGAAATTCAGGGCCAATGCCAGTACTTTCTCAATAAATGTTAGCTCTCCTACTGCCATGTCAGTTAAGACAACCCCTTTTACTGTGTAATTCCATTTGGAGTGTGAGTTAGTACCTTTAAGTGTCATTTGGTGTTGACATTCAGGCTCAATACTATACCAAATGGCTAACGGTTGTCCAATCCATACCTTTTGGCAACAGGTCAGGCATGATCCATTGTTATAGGTACTAATACTGTCTCCAGTAGAGATAATAAATAAGAGGAAGAAGGACTGGTGTAACCAAGACAAGTTGTAACCCCACCTATGCCCAAGACCTTAGAGTTATCCTCAGAGAAAAACGGCTACAAACAAATGCTGTAAGTAATTTTGAAGTCCTAAAAGATTACAATGCCTTTATTTTTCCACAGTAAATGTACATTTCACATTCTCCTGATATTTTGCTCTTTCATCTTTCCAATGGTTATCTGATTGTGTTGGGGGCAGAGAAGCCCTGGAAAGCACTTTGGCTCCTCTAGACTACAGTAAATGGCATCGTCCAAGAGACCCTGTGCAGTGGGTAGCAGAATGAATGTCTCACCAAGTGCCTGTTGTAAGGGTCACAGTCATCATATCAGAAAGCAATTCTGACCATTTATATAGAGATGAAGTGGTTGAGAGGTTGGGATTTGCTAACACTTGTCACCAATCTCCATGATGGCAACTAGAGGGCTAGTCTAACCCTGAGCAATAATATACCCCCACCAGCTTCAAGAAGAGAGCCACAGAGAGTAAACTGAACAGTGAATCAAGTATCACCTTCACTTTCCTTTCTTTTAATAATGAGAAAATGTATTGGGGAGCTTAAAAGAGATACTTCAAACAAATTAACTTACACTGATAAAATTTCTGAAGATAATTATTATTTATTATCTCTATTCTAGAGAACCCACATTATTGCATTCTCAGACTGACTACCTCATATTACCTTCCATGACAATTTTCTACTTTAATGATGAAAACACTATTTCATCATTAACTCTATTCTTGTTCCCCCCAACCCTTATTTAATTCCTATAGGCCAAAGTCCATCAAAGCTGGATGTGCTAATATAAGTACCAAATCCCTGGAAATCTCCATTCTTTAAGAAAGCACTCACTAAAAAATTTTTTAAAAAGTTGGCAAACTCCATGCTTCTGAGGCAGCTCTGCCTCTGCCGAAGGGCGGAGATCCCCCGGCACTTGGCTTCAGGGATGCAGAGCCGATTTCCCCACAGATCACTAAGTGCACGTCTAAGGCTTTCCACAAATGCAGCAATCTGCTGTCTCCCTCTAGGTTCTTTCCTCAGATCAGTAGCATCTTCAAGCAGAGGACAGTCATAAAATGGAAATGTGCACTGCATATAGGAAAATGTATCCTGAACCTTAGACAGATGATTAGAAGGCTCAGTTGGGCAGAGTAAATTGTATTTAAGAGGTTAATTTGAAGGTTTTTTTTAATTTTTATTTTTGCAGATTAAGTAATCCAAATGAGTCTGTCATTGAACGTTTTACAAGTTTGTCAATTATTGCGTCACTACTCAAAGACTACCTGCATAGCGTCATAAATGCCTCAATGAGCAATAAGACATCATATGTGCTATAGAATAAGCTACATATCCTATCTGTTTAAAATATAAATTGTTTAAATAAAACTTTGATAAACACCCTTTCTCCTACCCAAAGCCTAACTTTCTGCTCGTACTGATACTAGGGATTCCATTCACTCCTGTCTTACACACGTCCAGCTCCTATAGGTGAGCGCTTTCTCTCCTGCAGTGTTAGCTGATTCCCCTCTCCTGGATAATTGCCATCTGCAATCCAGTCCTATAAAGCAGCTCTAAGATGCCACACACCACAAAGTCTCCCCTTGATCCTAAGTCCATCTCTGGTCCCTCTCCACACTCCTCATAGCAACACTTCTCTAAGGAGTTGTTTATAGCCTCTCTTCCTATTATTTCCCACCCATTCTCTCCTGATTCTACTCAAGAGCAGGCTTCTCTTCCCACACTTGGCCCCAGCAAAAGCAATCCAACCAAAAGCAGCAATTATGTGTGTCACGAATCCAGCTCTCCGCTTGTGGTTCTCCCCTTACTGAACCGTGCAACTTCATTGACCCAACTGATCGCTGCTTCCCATTCACAACATTGTCTCAGCCACCTCTCTCTATACCACTCCCTCCCTTCAGGGGTCCTAATGAGTCTGCTCTCCCTGCTCCCTCTCTCATCGTTAGCTTCATCAGAGCTCAGGTTCTATGGACCCCCACTCTCTGGGTAGCCTCATTTAGTCCTTTGGTTTTAAATATCAGCTATATGCTGATGACATCTCAATTCCTATCTCTAATTCTGATATTGTCTGTGTTCCTGGCCCAACAGTAGGTACTTAATCTCTCTACTTTGATGACCATTTGAAACTCTGCCTAGTGTTCTTTTGCTTCTCAGTAAAGGTGCTATTACAGTCTCTCAGCTCCACATCCTTCTAGCCGTCCTTTATAAAATAACACCCTCACTGCTTAGCCTTTTATTCTGCTTTATTTTTCTTCATAGCACTCATTACCACCTAAAATTATGTATTTATTAGCATACCTATTATAATTCCCCACAATTTGAATGTAAAATTTGAATGAAGTAACAGGGGAGTAATGTAATTGTCTTACTCAAGTTTTTATCCCTAGTGACCAAAACAGTGACTACCATATAAAAGACATTCAATAAATAGTATTTTAAATAAAATAATAAATTTAGTTACAAAATTAATCAGTATTATGTTTATAATATTCTTAATTCATTATCAAATTGACTTTAAAATAACTTAATAAGAAGAGGAACTATTGCACAGATTCTTACATCCAAAATTATTTCACAAAAGTTCAAATCTGAAAAGTCTTGAAAATTTTAAAATATATCTATCTGTGACTATTGAAAAAGAATAATGAGGGGCTGTGTGGGAATGAAGAAAAAGGAAAAAAATGCTCTGAAGAGACTTGCCCCACAAAATGCTAAATGTATTTTAAAGCGGCAGCGCTTAGTAATGTGGTACTCCCGAACACAAATCACAGAGATAAGCAGATTAGCTGTAAAATCTATTCAAGGAACCCAGGCATGTATAAAACTTAATATATTATAAAGCAAGCATTTCAAGCCAATAAATTAAGGACAAATACTTTTTAAATGGTATCGGGGAAATCACGTATTTGAGAAAACTCCAGTCAGGTCCTAACTCAGCAGCATGTACATCAAATAATGACAGCAAAGTCTGGACAAAGCAAAGGGATGGATGTTAGAGGTAAATTATAAAAATGCATGACAAAAATAGGAGTAAAGAGTCAATGGATTTGGGGGGTTAGGAAGGCACTCTAACACATGATGTTTATAGGATAATAACAACAATGACCACATTAAAGAAACATAAACACTTTTGAATGTTAAGGTACAAACAATGGAAAACATAATTATCAAACTAGAAATAATCTAAATTTTTTTTCTTAAAGGTGAACAAAATTAATATTTTTAGAAAATACATAAATCACCCCTACAACCAATTGAACAAAATAGGGAAAATAATGTTAACTTTGCAGGGGTAGTGCCAAACAAACACCTGGTAGATATTCAAAATAAGTCATACTTCTTATTAACAATACATTTAAAAGAAAAACACTAATCTTTTAATAGAAATTGGCAAATGACAAAGACAAGAGGTTAACAAGTATTCAAATTAAATAAATGCAGAGTAAAACTATGGCTTACCATTTTTACTGGAATGTTTAAAAATTATTAAATATCCACAAACTGTTCTCAAATTACTAATAATGTAAATTGTACTACTTTTCTCAAAGCTATTTGATTATTACTATCCAAAGCAATTTGTAAATTCAATACAATCACTATCAAAACTCCAATGGCATTTTTCACAGAAATAGAAAACACAATCCTAAAATTCATATGGAATGACAAAAGACCAAATAGCCAAAGAAGAAGAGCAAGAAGAAAAATACTACCTGATTTTAAATTATATTACAAAGCTGTAGTAATCAAAACAGCATGATACTGGCATAAATACAGACACATCGGCCAATGGAACAGAATGGAGAGTCCAGGCATAATCCCACAATACACAGTAACTAAATTTTCAATAAGGGTGCCAAGAACACACAAAAGCAAAAATGTTGTTTCTTTAATAAACTGTGTTAAGAAAACTGGAGTAATTAGAAGCAAAATATTAAAATTGGACTCTTACACCACTTGCAAAAATTAATTCAAAATGGATTAAAGACAAATATAAGACCTGAAACCATTCCTAGAAGAGGATGGGAAAAGCTCCTTTATACTGGTCTGGGCAGTGATTTTTGGAGGGCAAGAGGATGGCTTTGGAGGTGATAGATTCATTTATGGACTGATGCTGGTAATGGTTTCAGAGGTGTGTACTTATCCCCAAATTCATTGACTTAATACATAAATATATACATCTTTTTAAAATGTCAATTGTATCTCAATAAAGTGTTTTTTTTTAAATATACTGTATTTATCTGAATATAAAGTGCAGCACAATTTGTGTACCACTAAAAAAAAAGAGAACAAGCTAGCAACATGATCTGCCATCACTTATAAAATGCATGCGAACTGCAGAGATGTCAAAAAGTAAAATATGGCCAATTTAGAACCAGTCAGATATTCTATACTAAGAATCTTAATGTAAAAAAATGAAACTTGCCCTAGCTGGTCTGGCTCAGTGGATTGAGCGCTGGACAGCAAACCAAAGGGTTGCCAGTTCAATTCCCACTCAGGGCCTGGGTTGCAGGACAGGTCCCCAGTATGGGGCCCACAAGAGGCAACTGCACATTGATGTTTCTCTCCCTCACTTTCTCACTCTCTGCCCCTCTCTCTAAAAATAAATAAATGAAATCTTTAAAAAAATCAAACTCATTCACCCAGTAATTTCTAGTAATAGTTGTAGTGGGTTGAAATGGTAGCCCCCCAAAAGGTATGTCCACACCCTGACCACCAGAACATACGAATGTTTGGAAAAAGGACTTCTGCAGATGTGATTAATAATCCAAAAATGAGATCATCCTGGACTATCCAGGTGGGCCCTAACTCCAATGACCGGTACCCTGATAAGAGCATATTGCACAAGAGGAGAAGACCATAAGAAGTGCAGGCAGAAACTGGAGTTGTTTAGCCACAAGATAAAGACTGCCAGGGGCCACAAGAAACCGTAAGAGTCAAGGAAGGAATTCTCCCCTAGAGCCCCACAGGCCTTCTGAGATCTTGATCTTGAACTTCTGGCCTCCAGAACTGTGAAAGAACAAACTTCTGTTTAAGGCACCAAGTTTGCGGTAACTTGATATTCAGCCCTGGGAAGCTGATATAGGAGGATATTCGTAATGTTTTTAAAACAGTGGGAAAATATAAATGAATAAATAAGGAATAAATTAAAATTTGAAAAAGGAGATTAAAATGAATTATACCAAAATGTTGACACTGACTGTATTTGGGTGAAATGATCATAGAAGATATATGTTTTCCATAATGCTATTTTCCAAATTTTCAGCTATGAGCATAAAAATACTTCTTTAGTCAGGAAAAATAATAAATGGTATAAAAATATAACATTGAAAGAAGTCATTTTTACAAAGAAAATTGTTCTACTATAACCTTATGCCTTTCCTCTTCTAAACTTTGTCTTTATAATCACATAAAACATATATTGCCAATCAAAAGCAAAGAAAAAACAGTCCTTAAAATTTCCCTAATAAAAAACTTTGGAAGGATCTATTTCTATATGTTTTCTTTCATTAAACTGTATTCACTTCTTAATGCATCCCCATAATTCTTCTTGAATCTCTTTTTGTTCATCTCTCCTAAGTCTGGTCTTGAAGCATTCAATGGTGGTGATGTCACAGGTCGCAGATGAAGAAAGGAAAGTTAATAACTAGTTGATAAGTAATTACAAGTCACACCTGGCCTCAGATGCAGGTCTTTAGTCATGACTAGGCAAAACATCTTGGATGTTTACTCAGGAAAATGATTACTCACCATCTTCCTCCTTTTGCCTGGAACTCCTCGTATCTGGGCCTGTACCTTTAGAGGTTTGTTTCTTAGACTAAGACTCTCCCCTTCATGTCAAAACGCAATTGTCAGGGGACAGCAATGTAATGTAAACTCACATTGTTACATAGCAGTGTGAACTAATTTTGATCTGCTTCCTGAGAACCAGTTTTGGTAAGCAGAATAGAGAGGTACTATGATGAAGGTTAGCAGATGGTAAGTTGGAACTGAATTGGTAAGAAGCAGGAAAGACATTAAAGACACCAAAGAGCCACTTCCAGAAAACAAAATCTAATTTTAAACCCTCAATCTTTGTGCATTACATTTAAAAATTAGCAATCACATTATCCATTCTGTCCAAGAAAATGGAAACTACATTTGTTATTTTTGAGTTCTGCTTTTTCTTAATTTTGATAAGGGGTAAAATTTTTCTGGAGAATATTTCCCCTTATTTATTTTTTTATGAGTTTTTCTAAAATTGCTCTAGAATTTAGGTATGGCCCAAAACTTGCCAAAAAGTATACTCAGCTATAAATTACATGCTAATAATATAATATGATGGGTTAAGGTATTGAGGTGGCCATTTCCAGAATACAGATGAATTTGGACAGGAATCTAATTATAATGTCTCAAAATCATCTTCTGGTTAGGTCTTGAGCTACTCAAACCTACAATTTTCTCTTCAATTACTTTTCATTAAAGACTAATAATCTCCTCTGACTCTCAGTGTTAACTTACACCCACACTGATATGAGCTTCAAGATAATATAAACCCAGCAGTGGAATCACTGGATCAAAAGGCAGTTCCATTTTTAGGGTTTTTTTGAGGAAATTGTATACTGTTTTCTACAGTAGCTGCACCAGTCTGCATTCCCACCAGCAGTGTGTAAGGGTTCTCTTTTCTCTACATCCTTACCAAGCACATGTTGTCTGTTGATTATGGCCATTGTTAATTATGGCCATTCTGACTGGTGTGAGGTGGTATCTCATTGTCGTTTTAATATGCATCTCTCTGATGGCTGTGATGTTAAACATCCTTTCATATGTCTCTGGGCCCTCTGTATGCCCTTCTTGGAGAAGTGTCTGTTCAGGTCCTTTGCCCATTTTTTAATTGGATTGTTTGTCTTCCTGGTGTTGAGTTATGTGAGTTCTTTACATATTTTGGAGATCAAACCCTTGTTCAAGGTATCATTAGCAAATATGCAGCCACTATGGAAAACAGTATGGGATTTCCTCGGGAAAAAAAAAAAAAAAAACTAAAAATGAAACTGCCTTTTGATCCAGTGATTCCATTCTGGGATTATACCCTAAGAATCCTAAAACACCAGTTCAAAAGAACTTATGCACCCTATGTTCATAGCAGCACAATTTACAATAGCCAAGTGCTAGAAATAGCCTAAGTTCCCATCAGGAAATGAGTGAATCAAAAAAAAAAAAAAATGTGGTATTTACATAATAGAATACCATGCAGCAGAAAGAAAGAAGGAACTCCTACCCTTTGCAACAGCATGGATAGAACTGTAGAATATTATGCTAAGTGAAATAAGCCAGGCAGTGAAAGACAAACACCATATGATCTCACCTATAAGAGGAACCTAATGAACAAAATGAACAATGAACAAAATAGAACCAGAGGCACGGAAACAAGTAACAGTGTGACAGCAGCCAGAGGGGAGGGGGAGAAGGGGAGAAGTGAGGAAAGTAATGGAAGGGTCTAGTCAAGGAACAGCTATAAATGACCCATGGCCACGAACAACAGGGTGGGGATTCACTGTGGGAGCAGGGGTGGGCAGGGCAGGGGAGAGCAAGAGGGGAAAGTTGGGACAACTATAATAGAACAACAATGAAAAACAAAAAACTAAAGAAGACAATATAAAACCCAAAAACTTAAGTTTAAAATAAAATGCTCAGTCATTTTATTTAGGAACAACCTGGTAAAAATAGATATTTGAAAATTTAATAGAATTATCAAACATAAATTTGTATCACTAATTTCAACATTGATCCCTCTCACCCTTATATATATAAGGTGACCAATTGGACTTGGTTTGTCAGGAATTTTCCTCATTTTAGCGCTGATGTCCCTTAATACCATAAAAACAGAAATGATTGGTCAAACCATCTATGTGGAACACATTAATACTGGGAAACCAAAACACTGCTGTAACTTCATTGATTAGATACTAATTCACCTGGGTAACACATCACCATGTTGGATAATAAAGGGCATATTTCAATTTACATTTCTCATATTAGAACATAACAACTTTTTATTAAGCCATTGAATCAAGCTAATCATATTTTTCTATTCTACTACATATAAGAAAATTATGATGATTCACGGAATAGCATGGCCATAGAGTTCTTAGAGCATCTGGAGGTAAGGAGCTCTGTTTTAGTGCCCAAGACAAGAAACTACTGTTGCCATTTGAATATTTTAGGAATGCTGAAGAAGAAAGTATGTTCAGGTTTGCGAAGCCAAAAGAAAATATATAATCGTGTAATGGTCTAGTGAATCTGCGTTGCCATGGGCAGCCACACTGGCAAGACAAACAGAGCTCACTTTGGGGCAGCTGAGTAATTCTCATTGTCCATACAAGCTGTTTGGAATTCAAAACAATTCTTCATAGCAGCCCCGTAAGTCATGCATCGTTATTCCCCGAGGCTCCATGAAGGTAAGTAACTTGACCAAATGTACGCAGCTGAAACACAGTACAGAGAGGCTTGAGCGCAGATCTGCCCATGCTCTTTCCATTACGCCACCTTTTTGCCCAGTGTAGCCTGAGGGTTTCTGAGGGGAAAAAACACCACTTAAAATCAATAACACAAATCTATAATGTACGTAAAAACTTGATAGCAGTCAGCTCTCTCCGTTTGAAAACTCATTCGCTGAACAGCAATGGTATCTGGATGGTCCACATTTTTAGTTTGATTGCATCACTGCTGTGATTGTTCTTGTTTTTCTTATCATTTAGTTACATAGAGCAAAGAGTTTCTCTGTGGAAATTTCTCCATGATGAAAAAAGAAGAGAAAAGAGCATTCTCAAGCAAGAGATAAGAGTTATCTGCTAGACCCACGCATCCTGCTCCTAAAGTTGTTTTCTACACTTAGATCACACATTCCTGGAAATGGAAGAACATTCTGCTATGTGGGTGAGACTCACATACAAAACTCACTCCAGTCTCAGAAACAGTGGTGGCCACTTGCCTGTTTTGCAAAAGCATGAATGTTTCCCATTCTTTCCCTAACTTAGGAAAGTGATAAAGCTAGTGAGGGATCCTAGGTGATTCCCAGTGGAGCATAGTGATTATGGGTATAATTTGTGGGGCCAGACTAGCTGAGTTCAGATCCCAGGGGCACCACTTGGCCAAGTCACTTCATCTCTGGGACTCAGTTTCCTCATCTATGAAACAGAAATGATTAATTTCCCTCAGAGTTGTTGCACAATTACCTGTTAATGCAGATAAAATATAATATATTAAGAGTGCTCCATTAGTTTATCTATCATTGTTCTCCAGCCAAGGGCATACAGCATTCATAAAAAGCCATGTAATGAGTCCCCAGATCCACAGTGCTTAGTACTAGGCACCAAAACTACAACAAGATTAAGACATGATCTTGATATTTAAGAAAAATATAAGGCAATTTAAAAAAGAAGAAATGTAAATTTAAAAAGATAAATAACAATTCAAGTAGGATAAGCTACTGTGCTAAGTATTGCCATAAATTATCAAATTTGATTAATGACAGACAATATTAAATAGATACTATTATTCGCAGATGAAAAATCTGAGGCTCTAAGAGGTATTTAAGAGCTCCTGCTCTTAAACACTATGCATCCTGTTTCATTACATATGAAGGACTGTGACCTCAGTTTCTTCAGTCCCGACGTCCTCCTGAAGTCAAAAGAGCAAGTATGAAAACCTTGGAGATCTTATGGAGGAAGGGAGTGTCTGGGGAACAGCCCGAGAAGCTGGCTCAGAAACGCCATACGCGAGAATCGCACAGGCCTTACAGTTGTTAGTGGCGGCCTGCCTCAAGCTCAGGTTCATGCTCAATAGTCATCCTCTCCATTTCATGGTACAGACTTTGGGAACTCTGAGAGCTCCCTTCAGCTCTTAATGCTACCTTTGCCCATGGAGTGCTTGGAATATTGTCTCCGTCTTCCTCAGATTGCGGAGGAGTTGGATGGGACCTCCCTTCTTACCACTCCCTCCCCAGTCTCCCCCAGCCCTCACAAAGAGCAGCACATAGATCATATGTCTCTAAACCATTATATGCCACTCAGTTTGGGATAACTGGGAATAACAAATAATGACAAAGTAAATAAATTTAAGAATTTTACGTAGTTCTTCTTGTCTTGGTCCCGGGTTGATAGTTGCTGACTTCCTTTCAAGAAGGTAACAGGGAGGACTTGTGTGTTTGTTTTTCTCCTGTGGATCCGCAGAAGGACGTTGCTCCAACCTCTGCGCTCACCTCCTTTCTTCCTCACTTGCCTGGACATAGATATTCTTTTGAAGGAATAAGCCAACCAACAGACTACACTGTTGGTGGTAGAGAACAGAGTAAGTCAATCCTATCTGAGATGGAAGTAGACTCATCCTGAAGGCTTTGAATGAGTCTCAGAAAAGTGTTTCTCCATCACACATGCCCCATGGACAAACAGAGGCAGTAACTGCTCTTAACAAAACAAATAAACCTTGCAACTAAAAATCAAGCCATGGAACCCTGAAAGACCTGAATATTGAGAAGCTGTTTATATATAATACGGTCTCTAAATCTGAAGCAGAAAGCATCAATATTAATTTTGATAATCCATAGAGACACTAAAACCATTGGAAAAAAAATTAAAAACATCATTTAGCCTGGATCTGTCAAGCTGATTGCTTCTACAGACTGAAACTTGTGGATAGCTTTACTCTCCTACTCAGTCTGAATACTTTTTATTTATACTTACTTGTGTTTAAAATAGTATTAAGGAAGTTCAAATTGCATAGATGGACGAGGACCAAAAGCTAAATCTGATAATGATTGTAAATGTGTTAAGCTTTGAAGGCAGAGGAAGAGAAGAATGGTTTCTTAGTCCTGAAACAATCATGCTTCTGAGAACGATTATGCTAAACACTGAGACAATTTTTTGTAGGAAAGAGATTAATCAACAGTTTCATTTCATTAGAAGTAAAATTTCAAACCATCTGTACTTAAACAAAAACTTAAACTGAATTTCATTTTACTGAAGCATAGAATATTATGCAAAGGTTCAGTTACCTTGACTACAAATTGTTGTCATAAAAGATGCACATCTCACAAAAAGGAGATATAACATGCTTTCAATATTTTATATTTGTTGAGCTCTCAAAACCTTTCTAAAGTATTTTTCACAATTTATTATCAACCACAAAGATTTTGAGGGGAGTATTTAAATTTCAGTGATGATTTTCTGTACGTGATTTTCAATGCCCCACTGTTATATCACTAATTGCCCAAATGACTCATTAATAAGGGCCTAGCTAAAAGTTATCAACATGTCTATTATTACTGTTCCATAGTACATGATAAAGACACTAACCTAAAATATGAAAAAAGTACACATTCTTCCTTTTATATTCCATTAGAGTCCATTTAATAAAAAGGAGGCTTAGGAGGCCAATCTTCTAAAATATTCTGTTTTTCTTCTATTGATAAACAGCTTACTAAAGAACAAAGGTGAACTTTGGGGATACTATATTAGAAAGAGAAAGTTGATTCATAATTCATATTATTACCACAAGTAGGAGGGGGTCATTCAAATGAAAAGAAACTTCACTGCCCTGACCAGTATGGCTCAGTTTGTTGGGGATAATCCTGCAAAGCGAAGGGTCACTGGTTTGATGCCCAGTCAGGGCACATGCTTGGGTTGTGGGCTCGGTCCCCAGTCAGGACTTATATGAGAAAAAATCAATCAGTATTTCTCTCTCACATTGATGTTTCTCTCCCTCTCATTCTTGCTCCCTTCCCTTCTCTCTACAAGTAAATAAATAAAATCTTAAAAAAAGAAAAGAAATTTCACTGAAAAGGATAATTGAGGAAAAGAACAGATGTTCTTTATTACTATTTGGGTTATTTAAAATAATATGTACTTGTTGAATTTTTAAGTGTTTCCTAGATATAGCTGCCACCAATATTCTGCTATATTTCCTTCCCAATTTATTTTTATGAATTTTAACTTACTTAGTAAGTGTTTCCTAGTAGTATAGCACACTCATCAAAAACATCTTTAAGGTGATAAAACATGTTCCAATGTTGAAGTTTTCATAATTTACTTTTTAATCATTCTACTTTAGAACACGTATGTCTTTAAATTGTCATCTGGTGTTAACCCTGCAAAGCAGTTGGTACAATGTAGTCAATGTCAAACAGTGTAGTCAGCCAGCCTGAGGGTCAACCCCACCCACTAACAGTCAACTGCAATCAAGACTCGACCACAACAGAGTTCAGATAACCCACATACGAGATGTTCCTGGAGCACCCAGTTCAGGTGATCAGGAAGACTGCACCAATGAGCTCCAGGAGACACCTACTGTATAAGGGCACCCAACCAAGGGTAGAATACAGAGTTTATCTACCTAACATAGACACAAATGCAGAAACGCAGCCAAATTGGGGGGACAATGAAATGTCCTCCAAGAGAAAGAACAGGAGATATCTATAAAAAAACACTAAAGGAAAAGGAGTCAAGCAATCTATCACATACAGAATTTAAAACAATGGTTATAAGAATGCTCAAGGAACTTAAGGGAAGGGTGGATGAACACAGAGAGAATCTCAATAATGAGACAGTAAACGAAAAAGGACATAGAGACCATAAAAAAGTCAGAAATGAAGATTGCAATGTCTACAATAAAAAATACACTAGTAAGAATCAAGAGCAGGTAAGATGAAGCAAAGGACCAAATTGGTGATTCAGAAGACAAGGTAGCAGAAAACACCCATTCAGAGAAACCCTTTTTTTTAAGTGAGGATAGTTTACAAGACCTCTGGGACAACATCAAGCATAACAACATATGCATTGTAAAGGTACCAAAAGGCAAAGACAGCAAGGGATTGAGAGCCTATTTGAAAAGATAGTGACTAAGAGTTCATCTAATCTGGTGAAGGAAAAACAACATAACTAGTCCAGGAAACACAGAGAATCCCTAACAAGATGAACCCAAAGAGGCAATACACATGAAGATACACCATAATTAAAATGAAAAAAGTTAAAGGGAAAGAAAGAATCTTAAAAGAAGCAAGAGAAAGACAGTTACCTACAAGGAAACTCCCATAAAACTGTCAGCAGATTTCTCAACAGAAACTTTTCAAGCCAGAATGGGTTGGTGCAAAATAGGTAAAATGATAAAAAGCAGAATTTAAACCCAAGACTACTTTAACTAGCAAGGTTATCATTTAAAATTAAAGAAAAAATAAAGAACTTCCCCAATAAGAAAAAGCTAAAGGAGTGCATCACCAAAACTGTAGTACAAGAAATGTCGAAGAGACTTCTTTAAGAAGAAAGAAAAAAAGAGGAACATAAATATCAATAATAAAATAGCAATAAACACATACCTGTCAATAAGTACTTTACATGTAAATGGATTAAATGTCCAGGCAAAGAATAGCTATATAGATAAGAAAATAAGATGCATACATATGCTGTCTATAATAGACCCACTTCAGATAGAAAGACACGCACAGACTGAGTAAAGGGATGAAAAGATATTTCATGCAAACAGTAATGGAAAAAAGTCAGGGAAGCAATATTGTATAAGTCAAAATATACTTTAAAACACAAGTTATAGTAAGAGACAAAGAAGGACATTACAAAATGATAAAAGGATCTCCCCAACAAGAGGAAATACCCCTTGTAAATATTTATGCACCCAACATAGGAGCACTCAAACATGTAAGGCAAATGTTGATAAACATAGAGAAAGACAATGACAGTGATACAGTCATAGTATGGGACTTTAACACCCTATTGGTATCAATGAGTAGAGCGTCCAGACAGAAAATCAATAAGGAAACAGCAAGCTTAAGTGACACATTAAACCAAATTGATCTAACTGATATTTTAAAAGCATTTCATCCCAAATCAGCAGAATATACATTCTTTCCAATGCACATGGAACATTTTCTAGGAAAGGCCATGTGTTAGGCATTATAATAAATATCAATAAATTTAAGAAAATTAAAATCATTTCAAGTATCTTCTTTGACCATGATGTTATAAAAGTAGAAATCAATTACAAGAAATAAACTAAAAAGCACACATACACATGGAGGCTAAATAACATGTTACTGAACAATAAATGGGTTAATAATGAAACCAAGAAAAAAATCAAAAGATACCTTGAAACAAATGAAAACGAGAATACAACAACCCCTAATCTATGGGGCACAACAAAAGGAGTCTTAACAGGAAAATTCACAGCATTACAGGCCTCTCTCAAGAAATAATAAAGATCTCAAATAAACAACTAACTTTACACTTAGAAGAAGTAGAAAAAGAACAACAAACAAAGCCCAAAGTGAGTAGAATGAAGAGAATAACCCAGGTCATAGCAGAAATAAACAAAATGGTATCTAAAAAATACAAAAATCAATGAAACCAAGAACTTGTTCTTTGATAATACAAACAAGATTGACATAGAGGTAAAAATCCTCAACAAAATATTAGCAAACCAAATTCAGCAATATATTAAAAAGATAATATGCCATGATCAATGGGATTTATTCTGGGGATACAAGGATGGTTCCATATCTGCAAGTCAATTAATGGGATACATCACATAAATAAAATTAAATAAAAATCACATGTTCATATTAATAGATGCAGAAAACAGCATTTGACAAATTCCCACACTCATTTATGATAAATCTCTCAGCAAAGTGGGAATAGAGGGAACATACCTAAATATAATAAAGGCCATATTTGAAAATCCACAGCTAGCATCATATTCAATAGTAAAAAAATGAAAAGCATTCCATTTAATATCAGGACCAAGACAGAGATGTCCACTTTTCACCTCTCTTATTCAACATAGTACTGGAAGTCTTAGCCCCTACAGAGAAGAAGAAATAAAAGGCATCCAAGTTGAAAAGAAAGAAATCAAACTGTCTTTATTTGCAACTGAGATGATAGTGTATACAGAGAACTCTAAGGATTACACCAAAAGAACTACAAAACTGATAAATGAATTCAATAAAATAGCAGTATACAAAATAAATATTAAAATTGATTGCTTTTTATATACCAATAATAAACTATCAGAAAGGGAAACAGAAAACAATCCCATTTACAAGTGCATCATAAAAAAATACCTGGAAATAAATGTAACCAAGGATGTAAAAGACCTGTACTTAGAAAATTATGACACTGAAATTGAAGAAGATACAAATAAATGAAAACATCTATTGTGTTCATGGATAAGAAGAATTAACATCATTAAAATATCCATACTACCAAAACAATCTAAGGATTAAAAGCAATTCCTATCAAAATACCAATGGTATATTTATTTCACATAACTAGAACAAATATTTCAAAAATTCCCATATATGGGAGTATAAAAGATTCCAAATAGCCAATAAAGAAATCTTGATAAAGAACAAAGTTGGGGCATCACACTACCTGATATCAAAATATACTGCTATACAAGTCAATATAATCAAAGCAGGATAATACTGGCATAAAAACAGATACATAGATTAATGGAACAGAATAGAGAGCCCAGAAATAAACACACGCCTCTGTGGTCAATTAATATATGACAAATGAGGCAAGAACCTACAATGGAATAAAGATAGCCTCTTCAATAAATCACTTTGGAAAAATTGGATGGATATATGCAAAACAAAATGAAACTAGACCACCTTCTTATATCATATACACAGAATAACTCAAAATGATTTAAAGACCTAAATATAAGTCTTGAAACCTTTTTTTAGGAAAAAAAAACAAGCAGTAAAACCTGACATTTCTTTCAGCAATATTTTTTCAGACATATCTCCTCAAACAAGTAAAGAAAAGAAAAAAAAATTTTTAAATAGAACCACATAAAACTAGAAGGTTTTTGCACAGCCAAGGAAACCATCAACAAAATGAAAAGACAACCCACTGAATGGAGAACATATTCACCAGTGATACATCTGATAAAGGGTTAATATCCAAATAAAGAACTGACAACTCAACACCAAAAAACCAAACAATCCATTTAAAAAGTGGGCAGAATATACTCTTCTCCAAAGAGGACATACAGATGGCCAATAGACATATGAAAATATGCTTAATGTTACTAATCATCATAGAAATTCCCATCAAAACCTCAATGAGGTATCACCTCACACCTGTCAGAATGGCTATCATCAATAAATCAACAAACATCAAATGTTGGTGAAAATGTAGAGAAAAGGGAACCCTTGTGCGCTATTGGTGGGAATGCAGATGGGTGCAAGCACTATGAAAAATGGTATGGAGGGTCCTAAATAAATAAAAAATGGAACTGCCTTATGACCCAGCAATTCCACTTCTGGAAATACATCCAAAGAAACCTGAAACACTAATTCAAAAGAATATATGGCCCCTATGTTTACTGCAGCTGAGGTATGGAAGCCAAGATATAATAACCAGGATATGGAAGCAACCCAAAGGCCCCAAAATAGATGAGTGGATAAAAAGTGGTGATACATATGTACAACAGAATATTACTCAACCATAAAAAATGAAACCTTACCATCTGTAACGGTGTGGAAGGATTGAGAGTGCATTATGCTAAATGAAGTAAATCAGAAAGAGAAAGACAAGTACCAGATGATTCCACTGATATGTGGAATCTAAAGAACAAAATAAAAAAATAAAACAAAAACAGACTCATAGATGCAGAGAACAAACTGATGGTTCCAGAGGGGAGGGGCTTGAGGGGCATGAAATAAGTGAAGGGATTAGGAAGTACGATTGGTAGTTATTAAACAGTGACAGGGATGTGAATTGCAGTAAGGGGAGCATGGTCAATAATATCGTAGTAACTGCTGTGCCAGGTGGGTGCTTGAAATGTGGGGGCATCACTGTGTAAAGTATGGGATGGTCTGGCCATTGCGTTGTGCATCTGAAATTATGTACTTTGCCAAATATAATGTGCACCCAAACTTTCAGGAAAAAAAATTTTTGTTTTAATTTTTTAACTCAATTATTTATTTTTATTTAGAAACAAAGCTGATTATCATATTCCAGAATATTATTTCGCATATGGATATTGTGATTGCATTCTAGAGTTACACTTTTAACTCATAAATAGAAGATTTTAAAACATTTATATAGATACACAATTAGTACTAACCATGTATAATGAGCATCCTTATTTTTCCTTCAAAAATTTGGGCAAGAAAAGCATGCATTATACATGGAAAAATACAGTAACACAAAATAGTGTTGAAGGTAAACTGGAATTGAAAAATAAAACATTAAAAGATCTCATTTATATATTACAATATATAGTATAATATAGTATAATATATTTATACATGTAACACATGTGCATATTACGGAAAAATAGCGTTTAATTTACATATGCTGATAATAAGGGTTTCAAGCTGTGTATCTGGGCTATTACCACTGGTCCCAGGAATGGGAGATCATTGACTCTTAATTTTTGTATTTTGAAAAGGGTCAAGTAAAAAAAATTATAATAACATTTTAAAATGTGTCCATATCAAATGTCAACCAGAAAAAAAGTGGAATGTAGGCATATATGCAATTTGACCAAAATTATAATTTTTAAATGCCTTTGCATTTTTAAAAACTGAACAGAAGTTTACAAAATCTGAATGATAATTATCTTTGGATGTTGAAAATATGAAAAGTTTTTTTCTTACATTCTTCTTTTGTACTTTTCTGATATTTTATAAGATATATGAATTGGTTTTATGATGGAGGAAAATATATTATATACCTCATTAACATTTTTTAAAAAGCACACCTGGCTTTGATTCCCGTCTGGTGAATCAGATAAATCATTCGACCACTTGAATCCTTATTTTCACCATCTGTGAAGACAATTAACAATGTCCGCTCTGCCCACCTGTTGCACTTTATAAGAATTAAGTAAAAATCTTGTGGAAGTACTATATACACCACAAGATCACTGCCTTCACATTTGAAAGGAGTCTTTACACGGTAGCGTCCTTTTTCTCGTGCACAGACGATCACGTGTGCAACACAAGAAATGGAGAGCTGGAGAAAATAAGTTGATGTTTCCAACATTTACACGTCATCTGTAATGATGATGTATATCTAATAGATGGGTGGACAGTGCAGAGTAAATTACAGAGAAAAATAGAACAAATCAAAAGGAACCCCAAAACACATCCATTCCCCAGCACTTAGAGAAGTTAGAATGAGAAATGGTGTGGAGTTACCTTGGAGACTAGGGTCAAGGAAAATCATGAGAAAATTACTTTTCGGTTACATTCTAATTAGCCTCTATCTCATCTTCATGTCACCGAGGACATGCATTTGCTTTGAGGGCTTGCTAATGGCTTGCTAACAGGGTAGGAGGAAAAGAAAATGCAGTGCCAAGATCCTGGGTTTCATTTTGCTCTCAAAATTTTTTTTTCTAAAATTAACTTTAACATTTGCCTTCAGCTAGATAAATCTGGTTCTGATCCTGGCTCTGTCACTTCAAGGGTGTATTAGCTTAGGCAAATCTTTTCATGTCTTTGAGCCTATTTCTTTGTGCTCAACACATAGTAAATGCTCAGAAGTAGCAGTGGTTGTTACACTCTTACACTCTGTATTCAGGTCTCAGCTAGGCACAACAGGACAGCGGGTGGACTCGGTGGTCATTCGTACTTCTCCACCATTCTACACAAGAATACTGCCACTCATGCAGATGTCTAGTAGTCTCATATGCACCAGGTGGAGTTACTATGTCCCACACTCCATGCTCTGCCAATATGGTATGTTATGGTGAAATGGCAAAAGTCATTGTGCATTAATCACTGTCTGCTAGACACTATGCTCAGCCTATCACATGCATAATCTCACTGACTCTCCACAGCAACCTGTTAGGTTGAAGCTGTTACAAATCATGAAACTATGGAATGAGCATATCAGTGGTACCACCCAAGGTCATTGCCACATCAGTGCTGGCACTAGATCGAGACCTTTCTGACTCCAACACTCATGGCCTTCCTCATCACACAGCGCTAGGTCTTGTGTCCAGACCCATCGTGATGAAGTGGTTCTCTTCTGGTCTAGGCAGGCAGTTCCAAGTCTTTTTGCAAATGGCTTCTCTTTGAAGATAAAAACTCTGCAGACATCTATTATAGCCTTCCCCAGCGATGCTTGTACTTTTAATGTCATTTGAGACAATATATAAGAATAAATATCACCTTGATAGCAGATATACTTTCAGATAAATTTGCCTTCTATAAGGCATGACAGCAGGTGTATACATTAAAAAAATAAATTCACTATTGTGTGAGAGAAAATTGTTTACCTAAATCAGCAGTCTCCTCGGTGGTGTTCACTATCTAGTTGTTTCTTGTTTCTGCCCAAAATTACATTTGACCTAGAAGGTCTTCTTTTAGATGTGTAGGTTAATCTCTATTTTATATTATTATACATTTTAACATTCTCATAGAAATGAAAATTTTAGAAATTCTTTTATGATTCTGTATATATTCATATAGAAATTCATAATGCATGTACTTAGTATATGTCAGGTACTGAAACACAATAGTGAACACAATTTTAATGTTTGCCCTCAAGACTTTGTAGTCCATAGGAATGCATAGATAAGGAAGTCAACTATCAATTAAAATACATTTTTGGAAAGTATTATGAAAGACAGTACAAGGTGTGTTAGAAGGCTGGAAGGGGGTATCTAATTCACGGTATCAAGAACAGCCTCCAGGAGGGCATGGTGTCTAAGTTATGGCAAGATGGGTAGGAAATGGTCAAATGAGGGTAACGAGGAATAAGAGAGTCAGGTATAGAGGAGAGAAGGCACGTGGATTTACGGAACTGAAGGTGTTTGGTATATGACAAAAGTAGAATGTGAGGCATAGAGCATCCTAAAACACGCCTGGAGACTTAGGCAAAAGAATTAAAAGTCCCTGTTGAGGAGTCCAGATTCCACATGGTCTGACTGGCATGAGGAAGAAATATTATGTCTCTCCAAGTGGTCCAACACAATGCCTACCGGATCTGCCTCGTGTAGCACCAGCTCTGTGCCGCTTGTTATGAACCTAAATCCTGCTGCTACGTAACACCAGGCTATTTTTACTGATCTAGTGTGTCCACCCATCCCCTAGCTGCTGTGGGTGTTGGTGGTGAACAGTTCACAGGTGCTCCCCTCCTCCAGAAAACTGCCCTGGGCTGGAAGAAGCCGCTTCACCTGGGGAAGATTGATATGCACTACCTAACATGGATCTCTCCTTGGACCAAGCTTTTATCAATCTCCTTTGATCCACCCACTCCACTAGGCTGGACTTTAGGCTTCCCTCTGTGTCTTTAAGGAATCTGGTTTGAGTAAGAATCCCGCTCAGCGAGCTGGACGAAAATCCCTCACTTCTATCTCATCAAATTCCTCATCCCCGACCTTTGATATCTTATCGCCCTAGCCTACCTTCAGCAAGAATTCTTTTGAGTCACTCTGGCAAGAATTCTACTTATTTCTTAGCAATTTTCTATCCACTGATCCCCACCCTGCTCCTTGGTTATAGATCCGAAAGGAGAAAGTTGAATCCTTTCTCCTTTGCTACAAAACCCCATTGCAGCAACTTCCCTTGAATAAATTCTCTATTATAAAATTTAACAAGCGTCATGGGTAATTATTTCTTTAGTACACCCCCTGACTGAGTTATAATGGTATGAGATCAAGTCTTCAGTGCAGTTGTCAACATAAGAAATATCCAAACCTGTAGAAAAGTTGTACAAGAGTTTAACTGAGCCAAATTGATGTGTGCCAGGGAGCAAAATCTCAAATGATCTGGAGAAAAACAGTTTTGCAGACTCTTTTATGCATTTGAAATTAAGAAGGGGACCTAAAGAAAATTGTAGAAAGCAAGGCAGGTAATAAATTACAAGACAGTTAACAAGATTATGTGCCCTCTTAAGGGTTAATAGCCCCTTCAATGAGCGTTACTTCTGGTATTTCAAAGGTAGGTTAACCTAGGTGCACAGGAACAATGGACAAGCTGGCTTAAAACCTTTCACTAAAGAAGATACAGGCCTGGGATGTGACTACCCACTACGACCTGCCCGGTTAGGAATTTATGATCTGATCACCCTTTGAGGTTACTTTCCATGGAACCCCTTTTCTTGTCCACACAGTTAAGGGTCCAAATCAGACCCAAACTAGACTGAACTTCAATCCACACCTTTACTTCCCTTTCTCCTTCTTACTCTGCTTCATGCTCTCCTGTAGAGGTTTTCCTGAAGATGTTTTCCATAAATCAAGCACACTTGAATTTCTGGACAGGATCTATTTCTAAGGAGCCCACCAAAGGCATGCGCAAAAACTGTTTGAAGTAAAACACATATAAAGGATGTTAAGTTATCTTCGAATAGATGAGTCAGCACGCAGCTTATTCGTGTGATGCAGCCTCTTGATGTGGCACCATAACTGAGAAAACCCAGACCAGAAAACAAAAACCATTAAAGTATTACTTATTTTTGATGTTCACTCTTTGAAATATCAAGCAGAGACTGTATGGACCACACTAACACTTCATAAATTCTTTCTCCCTTCAGCCACCTTTCCTCACACCAAAGTTGCTTTCCAAGCTCTCTCTTTAAAGATTCTCTAAGCCCTTCTACTTCAATTCCATCCCAAATGGCCCTTCTTGTCCTTCCCATTTCTTCATGATTGTAAAGCAAAAAATATCCCTGCTCCAGACACCCTCATAGGTTCGGTAGAACCAGATGGTAAGTGAGGGGGAGTGAAATGCTAGAAACATGCATATACTCAGAATTTCTATTCCTTTGTTGTTAAAGTGCTCCCTGCATTTTCTGATCATTTATTTGAAGACTCTAAGTCCTTAATGTTTTTCTCTAACATTCTTTCCATTTCGTTTCTTCACAAGATACTCTTTATCAACACAATAGAAGCACAGCTAAACCGCTGAAAGAAAAATGAGGAAAACAAACCAAATAAAATACATTAAAACTGAAATGTACTCTTACTCTTAACTCTCCTCACACACACCTTGAGGCAAAATGCCCACCAAGAGAGCCCTTAAAGCACAGGAACTGGGACACAGCAAAAATATAGGAAGATCAAGAATTATTTTCATCAAGAAAAATGATTAATAATATTGACCTTCAACCAATGTGGCAATTTTGAGACTGTTAAAAACATGTTACATCCCCACAATGACATTCAGATGTCCATGAAGAATCCTTCCAGATGTGCTGCCAAGAGCTATTTGTACTTTGCTAGAGTGACCCACCAGAATTAAGAAAAGTTATTAATAGCTTATCCCTGGAAAATATATCTTTGGAATTCCTCCTTTAGTTGGTAGTGGCACCAGCACTAAGAACAGCGCCCCATTTATTGTGACATGTCAACGCGCCCCAGCACTCTGAATATACAGCCCTGTGTGCAGCGGAGCTCGGCTTTGCCAGAGCTCTCAGGAAGCCCACTTTCTGTCAAGGGGGTTGCTTTTCTATTTTATTAGATGCTAACTAACTAAGGAAAATCCCTGTTTTTCTGGCTTCAAGAATTCTGTGTACATACGTCAGGTATATGATTTATATATTTTTCTAAGCAACTCTAAAAAGAAAATATGATCATAGGTGTTTTTTTAAGGGTTACAATGCCAGGTTTTATCCCAGGGGGTTAAAGCAATGGATGCTAATAGACCTCACCTTCTCAGTTTATTTCACAGAATTAGATCAATTTCTCCATGAAGTTGTGAGTTACTTGAACATGGTCTCTATCTTATTCACTGTTGTATTCCAAACATCTACCATATCATCAATTAGTATTTAATGTTTTTCATGTAAATTTCTTCCATCTACATAGTAATAAAGTAAGAAGCTTTTCTCATACATCCAGGAGTTACTCTGATAAATTGGTGCCTAATATATATCACACTTCTGTCCTCTTACTAAACATTACTATAAAATGAGATTTTATAGTCTCAATTGTATGAGAAACTACACATTTTATTTCCTCAATACTTCCTTTCAGTGACAAGGCTTTACACAAGGAACATACTTTCATCAGATAAAATCAAGCTGTTAATAACTGAAGTTAACATATAATTCAACATAAACGTTATATGTTTTTGTATTTTATTGTATTCCTTCTAAGATCATAATTATGGATAACAAAGTTGAAGGATGAGACAGAATGGCACGAGAACAGTCCTAGCCTAGTTAATAAGTATTGCTAAGCATCTACTTATTTCCTGCCCATTTCTGCTACCTCAACATCTTCTGCTGACCAGAATGTCATCTCATTGAAAAATAAACTGGGAGGAAGGGGATGAACTGTGCATAGTATAACCACAAATTCAACCTAAACTGGGAAACAGTGACTATTTCTTTTTTGTCTTCTTTAATTTTTTTGGTTTTGTTTTCATAAGAAGACGACTTGAAGTCTCTACATGAAACCGGAGCTGGCTCTGCTTAAAATACATACCCCAGAGGGGAGCAGAGAGCGTGGAGTGGAATATGTAGCAGAACACAGATGCTCCAAGACCATTCCATGTTGAAAACAATCAAGAAGAACATAATCGATCATCTTCAAGATATTTCATGACAGAATCTCTCCTAGAATGTACACATTCTAGGTAAAGTCATGAGAGTATTAAAAGGGAATACTATATTGCGCCATCTGGCATTTTAGAGAAGTTAATGGCTTAAATCAAAAATCTGGTGAAGGCAACAAATACACACAAGTTTGAAAAATTGGGGGGCCATATAATGTAGAATTTACTTCTATGTAGAATTCTCAGTGTAGTCTTACCAAGGTATCCATACTTGAATGAAAGTATCTTGACTGAAGTCAATGTTAACATTTCACCATTAAACAGCTGATGAAGGTCACCTAGCCAGTAGAACTGTATTGTTATTTGTATCACATGAGTCAAAGGAGAAGTCTCTACATAGAAAAGGCTGCCCTAATGTACAGATAAAAAGTTCTTGCCATACATGTGAACAGAATATTGGTAATGCAGGCCCAGTTCCAACAAACTAAGTTTTGTGTAAGTTGAGTTACATCAAATCACTGCTCTTCCAACAGGATATGGACATAGTCTAGTGTTTCTGTAAGTGCTCACCTGAGAGTGTGCACCATTAAAAATAGCCCCTGTTAAAGACAAGAAACTGCTGCAGAACCACCTGGTAACAGGTAACTTTGATTATTCACATAATAATAAATTTCAGGAACCAAGATACATGAGGAGGGGCAGGGTAAATTGTCTTAATATTCTGTGACACCCATATAAGTGACAATAAGTGACCATGAGTGTGAAAGAATTCAAAGGCACACTTGATAAAAAATTTAAAAATAAAAATAAGATACTTTGCTACTGTTGTTAGACCACCATGGTTGATGAAGGCTAAATTCTGTAAAATGAATATACTCTGGGGAAACTTCATGGAGAAGATTTCAAGTTTTATGCTACAAAAGTTTTTTGAATAACAGGAAGTTTGTACTAATCTGAATCAATTCTCTAAGAGCCACTGAACGATAGACACTACATGTAGATTTCCTAAATTATTTCAGCACCGAGTGTAGAGTTTGTGATAATGAAAACACTCATAAATATTAGTTGAGTTGAACCCTATTTGGAGATCAGTATCAATCCAGTTTTTTAATTTATTCAACTGAACACTAGACACTTATCTTTCCATTGAAGAGAAAAAAACAAAAAGTCACTAAAGTGTTGAGTCACAGCATCATGGAACAATTTGTACATAATTGTACAGGGTGGACCAGCCAAATCATATTAGGATTAAGTTCCAATAGAAGGTAAGACTTCATGGAGTCTACATGGGATCATGAACTAAGTGTCTGAGAAACTTTAGCGGCATACAGGTTATTCTGATGGCCTGGAATAGGTTCAGACAATAAAGATTTCAAAATTGAGTCGCACTTTACATGTACCACTTTGGGTTTAAATGTGAAAATAGTGGTGTTGGTCAAGAATCCTCACTGATTCTGCAGGTCCATTGTGGGAGAACTTTACAAATGGCCTGGACTTTCTTCCCCCAAAACTAGTTTGAACTGTTCCTAGTTTCAGTACTTTTTTTCTAGATTCACTTCCTTCAGGTTGGAATCTGAACAAATGGGTCTCCTGTCATTGTCATGCCCCATCAGCCCCAGGAAAATGATCACAGTATAAAAAGAGAGAGGAACATTTTGTATATGTTCAGGCAGACAGGGTTTGGGTGACTTATCATGTTCCAAAATGTCACTCCACGTTCACCGCTAGAAGTCATCCCCGCTGATGAACTAGGGAGGCAACATATTTTGGCTTTCACCTCCAGTTGGAATTACTGAGCAGACAAAAACAGATTCTAGGTGCTGGACAGTAGATTTTACTCCTCCTTTGACTGTATTTAATTTTTTAAATATTTATTTATTTATTCATTTTCCTATCACCATTCATCCCCACCAGATTTTCTTCTGTGACATGACACTGAAGTCAGTTCTCCTCTTGTACTCTCAACTTTCATCAAGAGAAGCCCACTCATGTACAATATCACTGAGAAATTTTAATTTTGATAAAGATGTCAGACCCAAAATGAAACAGGGGATTTATGTATAGCACATATCATGGCAACCAACCCTCAAATACCTCTCTTTTCAAAATATTTCACTGCTTTAATGGCAGTTGCATTCAACCTCTGTGTCTGCCTTAACTAACTCAACTTTACCAAATACTTCAAATCTGTCCCCACATTCTTACATTCCACTCACCCCCATGCATAATAAATAGAAAAAAATATAATTATAACAAGTCTTGCATAAAGGCAACAAAATTCAGCAGAAGGTAGCATAGAAAGGTATCTCTGTTAAGACTCTCAGGAAAACACCAACAGCTTCATTTAGGCACTTCCTTGGGGATGCTGTCACTCTTTCCATCAGCATATCAAAATAGTTATTCCAAATCTAACAAACTTTCTCCATGAAGTTTGTCTTTCAGTGAAGATTCAGTATTGTTTCTATAGGAACTAGGCACTCGGACTAGTACGGCTTCCTACCGTGGTAACTGAGATCTAGGGGCCTATGCCTTTAAGTTCCAGGGAGTAGATGGACGTATAGTCAAAGCATGAGACTATCTTCCCCATACAAATAAAGAAGCTGTCTCATTGGGTTGAACTTTCCCAAAGTCATCTGGGTCTACACTCCATCAGTGTCCCAATGAAAAGGGAATGACCTTGCCTCTCTGGCAAATAGCTACTAACATGCCCTCAACTGATATCAAATAAATGCTTAAGCATTTTAGTCTAAAGTTGGCTAACAATGGGGCTTAGGTTTAAAAGATATATAAATAATTATAGATGTCAAAAGTGAAATACGTTTGTTTATTTTGGATTCTTAATGCCAAAGAGTGATTTACTCATTTGGAGTTTAATAGCTGCTCAAAATAAAAATGATTAGCTCAAAATAAAAATTGCTTCAGTGAATGATTTATATTGAAATCCTATTTTTCCCTGCCTGTTGTTTGCTAGGCCAATATGGAAAGGTATAACATTTATTGGCTACTTGGACACTCATCTCCTGAAAAAAATAAAGTCTTCTATGTTAGGAAGTTTAGTTGGACTTAATAATCAAATGTAGACCACAAAAAGTGAACATAGTTGGCCTCAACTAAGGGAATCCACACAGTACTGCATACGCAGAAATTGTGAGACAGAATTCTGTACATGCACATTTTAGACATAAAGTTCCACATAAAATAAATAATATTGTAATGTGAAGTTTCTT
>PVKU01010098.1:0-55397 GCA_004027475.1 Anoura caudifer | reverse complement strand
AGATAATCCAGGCAAAGGGGAAGTGGTGAAAGGGACTGGAATCCAAGAGTGAGCAAAGCAAGCGCCATTGTCTCCTCTCAGACCCCACCCCCACATACAGCGTCACTACCCAGCAACTGGGATGTCCCGCCCTGGGGAACACCTGAGGCTCCACCCCTAACTATGTAACAGCCGTGACTAGACCAAAAACAAAAAAAAACCCAGAAATGAAAATGACTCAAACCAGAGAACAAATCAAAGCCCCAGAGCCAATTTATCTAAGCGATGAAGAGATTGCCAACCTATCAGATGCACAATTCAAAACCCTGGTGATCAGGATGCTCACAGAATTGCTTGATTTTGCTCACAAATTAGATGAAAAAATGAAGGCTACAATAAGTGAAATGAAGAAAAATGCATGGGGAACCAACAGAGATGGGAGGAAAACTGGAACTCAAATCAATGGAGAGGACCAGAAGGAAGAAAGAAACAACCAAACAAAAAACAAGGAAGAAACAAGAATTCAAAAAAATGAGGAGAGACTTAGGAACCTCCAGGACATCTTGAAACGTCCCAACATCCGAATTATAGGGGTACCAGAAGGGGAAGAAGAAGAGCAACCAGCGGAAAACTTATTTGAACAAATAATAAAGGAGAACTTCCCCAATCTGGCAAAGGAAATAGACTTCCAGGAAGTCCAGGAAGCTCAGAGAGTCCCAAAGAAGTTGGACCCAAGGAGGAACACACCAAGGCACATTATAATTACATTAGCTAAGATTAAAATGAAGGAGAGAATTCTAGAAGCAGCAAGGGATAAGGGCACAGTCACCTACAAAGGAGTTCCCATCAGACTGTCAGCGGATTTCTCAAAAGAGACCTTACAGGCAAGAAGGGGCTGGAAAGAGGTATTCCAAGTCATGAAAATCAAAGGCCTACATCCAAGATTGCTCTATCCAGCAAAGCTGTCATTTAGAATGGAAGGGAAGATAAAGTTCTTCTCAGATAAGGTCAAGTTAAAGGAGTTCATCATCACCAAGCCCTTATTATATGAAATGTTAAAGGGACTTATCTAAGAAAAAGAAGATAAAAAATATGAACAGTAAAAAGACAGCAAACTCACAGGTATTAACAACCAGACCTAAAACAAAAGCCAACTAAGCAAATAACTAGAACAGGAGCAGAAACACGGAAATGGAGATCACATGGAGGGTTAGCAATAGGGGAGAGGGAAGAGGAGAGGGGGACAAGGTACATAGAACAAGTAGCACAGACGGTGGGTATTAAATAGGGGGAGGGCAAGAATAGTGTGGGAAACGTAGAAGCTAAAGAACTTATGACACATGGACATGAACTAAAGGGGGGAATGTGGGTGGGAGGGGGTGTGCAGGGTGGAGAGGAATGAAGGGGGGAAAATGGGACAACTGTAATAGCATAATCAATAAAATATAATTTAAAAAATAATAATTTAAAATGGATCACAGGGCTACATGAAGAAGCTATAACAGCAAAGCTTCTAAAAATATATGAAAATATCTTTGCAAACTTAGGGGAGTTAAAAATTTCTTAGCAAATACAGAAAAAAATACTAAGCATAATAAAAAATGACAAATTTTGCTTTATAAGTAAATAAATAATCACCCCCAAATAGGAAAGAATATTTTCACTATGTGTGTTGGACATGGATTTTTACTTAAAACTCATAAAGTACTTCTTCAAGTCAATAATAACATAAAATATAATTTAAAAAAACATAAACCTGATAGACACGGTTTTAGTCCCACTATAGTGGCTAAAATGCAGAAGACCGTAGAGTTTTTAATTAAATATCTAGAAGTTACAGATTTGTGTGCATGTGCACAAGGAGAGGACACCTTTGCTTTTAGAATGGTAATTATTTGAGAGGAACTAAATACTCCCTTGCTTATTCTAAGAGAATACAATGAAGGGGCATACTGGAAGAAAATAGTTAAACTGATCTTAAAAAGCAGTTGGTAATTTATTTGCATATAATTACTATGATTTATACTCTTACCAAAGATTATAATGTATCAATGTTAAAAAATTACTGAGGCCCTAAAATCTTATTCTGTATTTCTATAGGTCATACACAGTATAATTTGCACTTAATTTTAAAAGCTTCAAAATATTCACTGTGTTTTTTGATCCAATTACATCTAAGTTTTCAAGCCCAAATATTTTTTAAATTAACTGAAGCACTCACTGGTATGTGTATTTAAAGTGGTTTTGTCCCCACCCCTTTGACTGTATTTCACTACTTATATTAGATTTTGAATGGCTTAGAGAAGTTGAATCAATTGCAAGTAATGGTGAGAAAATAGACCATTATCATGCATGTAACTTGAGAACCCACAGATAAGGAGTAAGGGGAACAAAAACCTGTCAACTGGCCATTGATTTGTAAATTTTGTCTGTGTTAAAATAATGTCATAGATGACCATGTTGCTTTAATTATATTTAATATGATCTTTCTTACATAGATTTTTAAAATTACTGGAAAATAGTTTTCAGAACATTTCAAAAAAATTTATACCATTTTTCTTCTCCTTCCCAAAAAGCACATTCATTTTCATGTAAAAACCTCTCCAATTGAGGGCAACAAGTTCAGCAAAACTATTATGAACAAGAAAAGTGTTGGAATATTAAAATCAACCATTTGGATGATTGTAGGTCAGTTTCAGCTAGACTGTTGTCAGTTTCTCTGTCCTTTGCTCTTGCTGTGCCAGAGCTATTGTTCTCTCTTATGGTACCATGTGGCTTTTTGCTGTGGCTTTTACCTGAGTTAAAATTTAATAATTATCTGTATACCTCTTTGGTCACTGCTATCCCACGAGATTCAGACTCCACGATGGCAGCCAGCATGGCTTCAGCTGCCCCGTAATTATACGCCCAGTCCCCAGCACAGACCTAGTTGAGGCAGGATACCTAAATGTGTATTGTGTCTAGAGTAGTTTTCCTCAATTATGTGTTTCAAAGGTGCTCTCAAAAGCAATTTATACAAAAAGGACTGAGAACCCTCAAAAAATAACATAAGAGTCAGTCATTTATTTCTTTCTACTAAGATTACACTGACAAGTTACATTCAGTTTGTTTTGCCCATTTTATTTAAATGTGTAATAAAGTACAGAACTCGGTTTATATTTGTCTCAGTACATAAACTTTGGTTGTACAACTGAACAAGTTTATGGCAGGGTTTCAATAATTACAAAGGATCTTTGCTTAAAAAGAATTCCTTGTTTTCCCCACTATTATGTTATTTGCTATTCATTATGGCTTTCTTTATGAATAGGTGGCGAGTGTATGATCAGTACTACTTATTTAGTATTTACATGGCACTTTATCTATAGAGGTATACAATGAGTTTTATAATGATATGGAATTACTACCATATTTTGGACTCAAACCATAATGTTATAGAGATTAATATGATTTGAAGTTAAATTTTATTTTTACCCTAATGTGTAACTTAAAAGAACTTTTCATTTCCTTCCAAAGGATATTTATTCTCTAGAATAAGAAAGAAATGAATAGCAAATAACACTCTCACTTAAGCAAACTGAAGAGGCCTGTTATATCTTGGAACAATCCAATTATTTTGGATTTCAAAGTAAGAACAATCCTTCTTACTTTTAGAAAGAAGAAGGGTGACTACGCTGTGTGCTGTGGCGTGTAGACTAAAGTGGGACTAGGGAGGCTAAACCCTGATTCACAGATAATATTCAGGGAGCCATGGGTGAGTCCCTTGGGCTCCTTGTATCTCATTTTTTACAGCTTTTTGAAGGATAACATAACTTCATTTAACTCACAAAGCTATGGAGTGAATAAGAATGTGCACGCAAACATTCTCAGAGAAAATTAAAGCCCCAGCTTCTAGAAATTACCTCTTCTTATTCCTCTAGAAATTAAACTTGATATTAAGTTATAACATGCCAAAGTTATCAAAGAAGTTGCAAATATAGTTGAGGTGATTTAAAATGTCAACCTTATATATCTATGTATTGAAGATATAAACATCAGATATTAAAGTAGTAATATTATTTCTACTTTAATATTCAGTATAGTTGCCTTGATTTTGTCTTTCACTTTTCTAAGAACTTTTGGAGGACCACTGCAGCAGATTACTCTATAAATTTACTCAGTGGAGGAGCAAGTTCTCTTCTTTGTCACTTTATTATTTTATGAAGTATATATTTTATATTTCTAATTATCTATTGCTTATAAGGATGTCATTGAATCGCTCTATAGTCTTGATTTCCCAATCTGTCAAAGGTGATCGGCAATAACTACTTCATAGATTTTAGTAAAATGTAGTATATTTTAGTAAAATATAATATATTAATTATTTATTAATTCATTAGTATGTATTTATATATTTGAAATATATGCTTTATATAGTAATTAAACATTGCATGTTAATATTTATATTAAAAGTTTGCTTCATTGTATATGTGTGCATGACATGGGTAGATCTGAAACTCTGAAGTTGATATTTCGTTGTGACTATTTAGTTTCTGATGTAGGGGTTCGGAACAAGTCACCCCCAGATGTGCTTCTGTAGTATGTGGATTGTTCTGAGCTAAAGGAAACTGAGTGGGCTCAACAGAAACTTCTGTTCCCCCACATTTCTCTCCAACTGCCTAGAATAATAGGCTGAGTTAGAGGCCTTGCCCATAGTAAGGAATTCTCAGAGATAACTTTCGGTGATCTGTCTGTACTGCAGGGCAGACTGTCGGGGGCTGTACCTCTGCTCTTCTCGTCCTGCAACACCACTCTGAAGCCTCGAGGGCGTTACCTCCTCCTTAGTTCAGATTCTCACAGAAACCACTCTTTCCCTCCCTGTCTCTGAAGCTCTCAGTATGTGGGTTGCTGTATGCACGTATGTAATTAAATTTGGCTGTTTTCTCTTCTTAACCTGTCTCATGTAGATCTGATTATTAGACTAGCCAAAAGAACCTAGAACAGTAGAGGGAATCTTCACTGCTCACACTAACTTTGAAGATGTCACATAGATCTCTTATGACCCAGTAGTGGAGGGATGGATTTTTCTCTTTACCTTTATCTGGATAGGTTATCATATCTGGAATGAACATCCCAATTGGAATCCTGAATTTTTAAGTGCTAAAATTGTGCTGACACCCATGGTGGTCAAACAATTCCTAAACTGTGCTAATTAGAACTTTTAACCACTCTTCTGCGATCTGTGAACTTGGCAGAAGTACTTTGGAGAACCATGTAGAGGAGGAAAAGTAATTTTCTCTCTAACTTTCTAGGTTCTTGGCTGTAGTAAAAAAGACAAGTCAACAGGAGGAGAACAAACAGAAGTTTGGTAATATGTATAACCTCCTGTATACAAGAAAAATAACCAGGAAAACTGTAACTCCCTTGAATGCCCAGTCCACCACCTTAATTACCATCTGCAGCTAAAGACAAAAGATGAAACTGGGGGGAAGGCAGACTTGGAAGGCTAGCAGGCAAAGCACAGTAAACTGAAGGTATGGTCATTATAGAGACTTAAGGCCCTGCCTTCTGCATTGATAAGCGTTTCTACAGATTTAGTCAGCCTCCTCTACCTGTTAGCAGGAGGGAGACACCCTTGCAAATAGAGATTTCCCTTGTAAATGCGAAGGTCTCTTCCAAAGGGTGACTTCTACTGGCTTTCAGTTCTCCTGTGCATGCTATTTCTTAAAAATAACCAGTCTAAAATATCCCTTACACCAAAGAGACAAATTCTTCTCCCTTCAACTACAATTATGTGTAATTCCAGTTGTACTTGAGCTGTGGAAAGTCTGTCTTGGAGTGGCTAGGAAATTGTAACAGTGAGAAATAACCGCAACCTTGGTAATGTAATATTTACAACAAAGATCAAGTCTCTAAAGTTAGTCTTCATTTCAGATGGAACAGAAATCCTTGCATGAAGCACATTTTAAAATGGAGACTTCAATCATTAAATATTCTGTAATTAAATTATTTTGAGGAGATTAGCACTTAGTTCTTCTAAAATGTGTCTAAGATATCAAGCCAGCATTTATGTAACTAATTATTTAAATTAAAAGCCAATTTTTAACTCCTGCCTCGGATCCAGATGTTTTGTCTAGAGGGTGGTAGGCAGCTGGATTCTGGAAAATACTGGGTAATAAGTTTTTCTTTTTTCTTTTCTCTCTGCCTTTCTTTTTGATTTTTTTAATGTAGATGTTTGCCTCAGTGTAGACTATTTGCGATATTATGTCTACAACTAAGCATTTAAATATGCTGAGGAAGTGATTTTTTTTTCTCAATAAAACCAGGTGGAACATTAGGAAGGAACAGGCTTGTGTGTGGATGTTAATTCTGTAAACAAACAGGGTTATAATAAAGAGTGATAATATTGCCCTCCACGCATGCTCCTAGCCTATAAAAGTTAAAAACTCTGAAAAAACTAGTTATGGGCTAAAAAATTTCAGCACCTTGTAAGAAAAACTACCTGAAGTATTTCTGTTTAGGCTATAGATAAGAACAGAAAAAATGTATTTACAAATTTTTGACTTAATGTATATTTTAAATTAACTGTTAGCACTTCAGAGTAAGGGTTAGATTGTCACAGATTTCATCAGATTCATCTCTGCTAATCTACCCTTGAAAATTAATTCTTTATTACTTGAAGTATACTGTAAAATCTTATTTTATTTAAAAAAATTAAAATATCTTTATGTCTAGCACATATCCCTATTTAATCTAAATAATGTTCTGTTGTATCTCTCTTTGTTTTTTCTTCTGAAGGTATTTTTACTCTGAAATGGAATGTAGTTACATCAAAAGAGTTTATAAAATTAGGAAATTTGTTTTAAACCTATATGTATGAATATTTCCACATGGATTGTATATAATTTAAAAATACAGTTATATATACATGCATACATACCTTTAATGAGAGGGGTCTCTTTTTTTTTCAACCAATATTTTCTCTTATAGGAGGAGGGTTTATTGAAATTCTTTATAGCCATTCCTCACCCTTAGTGGTTTCTATAATACATGCATGATTTATATACAAGTAAAAAATTCTGAGGTAAAATTAACTCATTGTGCTCAGCTGTTTAATAAAGTAGTAATAATCAAAATGCCTGTACACATTAAATATGGTGACAAATAAACTTTGGACGTTAGCAAGGCATACACCCTTCTCTTCAAAGTGCAGTCCAGGGTGTTTGTTGAAAATGAACATTCCTGGGCTCCACCCTGGACATACTGATTCAGAATCTTCCAGTGGGTGGTCCAGGAATCTCCATTTTAGCACGTTCTCCACGTGATGCTATGACAGCACTGTATACAAGATAAGTGACAGTTTAGATAATTTTGAGTTTTCAAAATTAACTCACACATAAGAAGAGATATTAACTATCATATATCTTCACTTCAATGCTTTCTACTCCTGCTCACTGTATGTTTTTGTAAACACAACCTAATGAGTTTAGTCAATTTCATCAGGGGGAAAACTTACTCTTTGGAGTTATTTAAGTGAAAAAGTCAATTAAATGTTTCTTTTCTAATTTCTCTTCAACTTTCTACTGCCACTGTTTACCTGGAAAACCTCTTTCAGATTACCTCCTAGGATCCCACATATTTTTTTGTGATTAGGACCAACTTCAGATCAAAGCTTCTATTTCCACCCGGCCCAATTCAACCACGCAAATAGCTTTTTTATGGGATTGCAGTAAACCGAAACTCCGATTACATTCTCTGCATCGAACTACCACTTGTTTCTGCCATTCCTGAGAAGATGTGAAAATCTTCCTATTGGAGAGTTTATGACATATAACTCCCATTATTTAGAGCTATTTAAAAGGCTTATTATGCTAAGAATTGAAAATTAAAATGTATTTTTAAGTTTTACTTTTTCTATGATACTAGAAAGAAAAACATGGGACTCCTGAAAAAAGTAAGGCATCTCAGATATGATACTATTATTAATAACAATAAAATTACACATTTTTTGGCTAAAATAAGACTATTAGGCTAAAATACATAAGAATGTCCTCATCTATTTAGTTACAAAATTGTTTACTAGGATGGATGTAAGGTGAATAGAAAGGAAAGACATATTTCCCTGTCTTATATGGAATTTAATCCACAGGTTTCATAAATGGTAGGAATATGAGAATGATATTTTCTACCCATAAGCAACTATCAACTCTCTAATATGTGAAACAAATTAAGAATTACACATATTAGACAGGAAAACATGCCTGCAAATTTTGAAGAGAAAAATGGTTTTCTAGGATCCCACTAAAATGTATTTGCACACAATCCCTTTCCATTAAAAGGACCTAAGAAATCTGCTTAATCTTATATTCTTAATGAAAGCGTACTCTATTTTTATGGTGAAGGAGGAAAGTATGAAAAATACTGGAAGAATTAAGCAGACCCCCTCTCTGCTTAAAAACTCCAGGAGAGCCTTTTACTCCTTATTGTGCATGGGTCTGTTTATCAGAAATCGGCATCTCCCATTACCTCCCTTAAAGAAGAAAGGATTGGAACGGTTGACTAGTTATTTTTAATCAAATAAAGTAACAGATAACCTTTTATCTCCCTTTGTTACAACTACTACATAAAAGTGTCAACTCCCACAAAAATTTTAGGGCAATGGTTTGATATATTCTATAGCTAGTTTTTCTTTTTTGGTCTGGGGGGAGTAGAATTTCCCTAAATGTAGAGCTTTATTTCAAAATGATACTACTGGAGAGTTCAAGTAATGTGGTTAGGGGATCTCTGACCTGCCTTTGGTTCTTGATGGAAATCCTGAGGTGTGCATTGGGAGTGGGGAATGTTTAGGTGGGTGGATAAATGATGAACTATAGTTGGAGGAATATTCCTGATTCTTTTTGTCCAAGGGAGTTCAAAGCACTTCAGGGCACACACCTGCTCAGGGGTTTAGGAATCTATCCCCTCTTTCCATCTTTTCATTTAATGAAGCAAGTCTCTAGGCTATGAAAACATACTTCACAAATTTTGCATCACATTCCCCTGGTTCAGCGTGTTTTTCGATACTGCATCAAGGCCAACTGTTTTCCAGGCATATGTTTCTCCATGCTCTATCAACTAGGTTCTCTAAGCCTATGCCCAAAAGTTCCACCCCCCCCCATCTCAAGGAGGGGGTAAGACTAATCAGAATAGGGTCCCTGGATGTCATTAGTGCTCCTTGGCTCTGTTGGCCTTCTATCTGCACTCTATAGATGTCCTGTGTAAATTTAGGGGTGTCCTATAGGGTTGCACAAGCTTCTTCCCATTTGGTCCTAAGCAAAACTGCTGTCCCTGGTGCTGAACCATGTTTGCCCATCAGGGAGCCTGCTGCGAGGTCAATGGGGCTGGATAGAAAACCTGGTTGACTGATCTTATGAACGCCAAAGTGCAGGCGCAAGCAATACTCTGATGTACGCGAACAGAACCCCTCCCCCCAAACACATCTCTCCTGGGGGTGCGCCGGGACCTCATTTGCAGTTTTCTCCTCTGGACCCCCACCCCTAACGCCTCCAACATGGCCTCAAATGCCCTTATATATCAGCACAGCCCACCCAGACATAATTTTGCAGTAATATCAGAATGCTACTCCTCAAACACAAAGTCTTTACACTGACAGCTTTTCCACTCTAAAACAAAACAAATCAATGGAATGAATTAATAAATAAATGAAAGTGACCTTCCTCTTCCCTCCCTCCTTTTCCCTCCCCACACATTCACATTCCCCTAAATTACAGAGCCCCAAATCCTAGAACAGTGTTTTACATCGGGGTGGTCTCCCTAATGCCACATCCCCACCCCTTCCCCCACCTCTCTGCAACAAAACAAAGCCCAAACCAGCACGTCTTACCTTGGGTAGAGCGTTAGCAGGAGCAAGATCCACACCGTCATTTTCTGTGAAAATACAGGAGTCCTGTAGGCTGAGCTTCCTGTGCTCCATATATTTGGCAAACTCATCGCTTTTTTTCCCTCTGCTTCTTGCCTTTCGGTTGCAGAAGAATCCCTCCCCTTTGTATTATTATTATGCTTGTGATCTGATGGTGGCTCCCCCCACCTGCCTCTAGTAGGTCCCGTCACTGGGGAGATGTATTGCTACCAGCTTCAGGAATTAATATTCAGGGAGCAGAAATAAGATCAGCACACAGGCTTGCAGATACCATCAAAGCATCAGCTCAGGGAGCAGCTTCCAAGTCTGGGGGAATAATATAATTGAGGCAGGGGGAGGGTTCAGGGAGAAACGCACAGAGACAAATAAGGGGGAGAGAAAGGCGTGCATGCTGGTACACACACTCATGCCCCTCACATTCACACACTTACATATACTCCCCCAGGTCCATCACTGTAGGTTTATTTGTTTGTTTTGATTTTTCTTTTAGAGGGGGCAGGGCTGTGTGTGTGTGTGTGTGTGTGTGTGTGTGTGTGTGTGTGTGTGTGTGTGTTTAAAAGAAATAGAGAAATCACGAGAATCTCTGCGTGATAACTATGAGGTCAAAGTGGAAGTGATGCACGCTGCAGCAGCACGAATTAACACATGCGTGGTGTCTCTCCAGTGCTTCTTAACCCTTCACTGCACACGCAGGCATGCAAGGACTGCCTTTCATCCCCATGAAAGACAGGAGATGCTCCAGCTAGCTCATACACTCTACACCAATGACAGGAGGTTTGTCTCCTCAGATCTGCCAAGAATCCTTATTTAAAATTGTGCAGCCTTAGAAATCATGATCACCTTGTGGGGAAAGGGAGAACAGCATGCAGGGGAGGCAGGGGTGTCTCTCTGTAAAACCATCCCATTTGAAAACAGATTTGATGGATTTCCAATTTGACTGAAGGGAGAAAACACTGACAGATTTAAAAGACAGGAAGAAATTCTGTGTTCTCCAGGATGCACTCCTTCCTGTTCTGCTCTCAAAATGTAAAGACACAAACTACTTGAAGCATGAAGAATGCAATTGCATGGAGATAGCTGCCTGAGTAAAGGATATAAACCACAAAACCAAAGGGGGCTTTTAGAAGGGAAGTTGGACAAAGGGAGCGAGTCAAAAGGACATCTAACAATATAAAGGGATTTTCATCTGCTGTGCAGAGTTGACACTTTTTATTTCTTCTTCATGACAATCCTGAAAATTTCCGGGGTGAGTGAGTGGTGTTAGCATGCTTCCTTCTGGCACAGAATGTTACCATGGATACTGATATATGAGAGACATCCCTCTGTTTGAACCTAGTTCACCCACCACAGAGGGAACTCCACTCACTGAGCGCGGAGAAGAAGGTGGAGGAGTGCTTCAAGGTTTCTGCAGAGTCCAGACCAGAGCGCAGGCATTCACATGGAGATACAGGGGAAGAAAACCCATTGGACCCTTTCCTGGAACACAACAGGGGGTTATGAGCATATATAATCTGAACCGTTGACTTTTCTGCATAAACCAGCTCTTCCAGGGAGGCAACACGAAGTCCAGGAGGCACAGAAATAGAACAGGAGATGAGGAGGTCTACTCTCCATCTCCAGCCCTCAAGTATACCCAAGAAAAGCAGACAGAATTACTGGTGGCTTCTGCTCACGACAGGGGCTGAGGAGACACATTCTAACGAGGTAGCCAAAAAGGCCTAGCGGACATACCTGGACCCCTGCATGGCCTCAGAATGCCACCTCAGACCGTTATTTTATGGGATTAGGAAAAATCCAATAAAAGCAGTGACGACATTCACTTCCTAGTCAGTTGACGTCTTCCTCTTATAATTGAATTGGAGCCAAAACATATGTAAACCCCTTTCTCTATTTATAATTTCCTTGTTCCTTGCTGCACTGTGAGAAAATTTAGCCCTCTTTATATCTATGATTTTTTTTAACAAAAACACCTAGGTGGCTTACAGCTGTATATTTATATTTAGTGAAGATATTTGATCATATTTTTGTAGGCCAAGGTTCATATACTCACATACCTACAAAGACCACATGAGATAAATAAATTATAGAAATGGGCTGGTTGTGAATCAGTAAAGTGATTCATTTATTTTCTGCAATTGCCTACTGTATACTCACTGATCGTATAAACATTATGACCAGTTTTTCCTTTAAGTCCTTATACTATTAAAAATAGTTAATTGAACATCTTTATTTGCTAACTTCATTTCAGGTTTGATTGGTTTATATTGACTACTATTTTTTAATGTGCCTTATTATGCTGTACTTTGTATATCTCATTATTTTTACCATGTATCACATACATTATATATTATCAACATTCTGATTTTCAATACTCCTCTGAAGAATGTCAATATTTGTTCTAACAGGAGTTAAATCATTGACAAATCACCTTAATCTTGTGCAGTATTAGTTTTATACTGCTTTCAGGTTACTTACAGTTTTGCCCTTAGGCTTCCAGCAAATTCTTAGTTCTAAAACAGAGAAGGGTTATGGTCCTTCTAGGGTTTTAGGAACCCTAAACCCTTTCCTTCTAGGAAAGTAGGAATTGCTTATCAAGACTGGTGGAATTAAAACTCCAAACTCAGTATTTTTGCAATGAGTGGCGGCTGAAATGTTGGCTCAGCTTTTTGAGTATTTCAGAAATAGTTTCACTTTGTTCTAGGGCTTCTTGGTGTCTTCCCTCCTTCCACCAGAAACAAACATCTAAGGGAAGTTTGCCTGTGAATTTGGAGTTTTGCCTCTTTGTTGTTACTTTGTTTCTGGGACTTCCCCCTTCAATTTGAGCTTCTCTGACAGCCCCACGCTCTCCGAAAACTCAAACCAATCAGATGGCTGCTTCTGCTGATTCTAGCCAGCCTGCACTGCTGGTATTGAGGGTGATACTGGGTTGTGGGACTTTTCGTACAGAAACCAGTAAAGTTTCAGGCAAATGGAAAAAAAAAATTGGTCATCCTTTACATGTCCTCATGGGGAAGCTCCAAAATCTTAGATCTTATCCAGTTCAGTTTTCTCTTTTTATGCCCAAATCTTCATCATGCTCATGTGCTTTTGGTAACCTTCTAGTACTTTAGGAATTTAATATTCTGTCCATTAGTTATAATTGTTATCTGCAGAATAATTAGCTTACTTCATAACTACCAAACCAAAATCTAAGTAATGTATTTTAATTTCCCAAATGATAAAAGATCTGGTATCAAAAACCAAACTGATCAAGATTTTGACCTCATAATTCACTTCTGAGCATAGTAATAATAATGATGAAGAAGAAGAAGAAGAAGATGATGATGATGCAGTACCAAATTAAAATTTTAAATAGAACTTTTTCTCTGAGAAAAATAACCCACTAAACAATTCTCCAACATATTGACAATGATGAGTTGGATGGGAAGATATCAGTTAATTTTTGTCTTTCTACTTTTTCATATTTTTAAAAACAATGTAAATAAATATATATACACACATATTATGTAGCATGAAAACACAAACATCATATTTATCAAATGATGGTAATTTAAATGTTTTATAAACATGACTTATTAAAAGTGGCCAACAATAAATATAGCTATGAGTAACTGAAAAAACAAACTCTAATCTTGTATTATTTTTTAAAATTATTATATTATTTTCCATAATAAAAACTATAAACCTACTTTTGTTCCACCTTATATACATTAAACGTTTTTAGAAAATATATTAAAATACTTTTTTTCAGAGAACAGCCCCCAGGTGGGAAAGATCCATAAGAAAAAGTATTCTGTGGAAGATTTATTCAATATTGACACAGTCCAAATATCATTGGTGGGAAAATAGATAATCAGATCCCAAGGTATTTTTGGACAATAAGAAAAACATTATTCTGCAATAATGTTATGAATAACTTATGCAAATACACACACATCTGAACGTATAATATACATACATACATTCAACAACATAGTCAAATTTTTAAATATTATGTAAAGCAAGAAAAGCCAGGCAAAAACTAGTACATACTGTATGATGCTGCCATTTATATTAACTTCAAGGGCAGCAGAAGAATTCTATGTGATTAAAATAAGCATGGATTTTGCCTATAATTTTTTGAGGTACAAGAGAAATTTCTAGGGTAAATTAAGTATCCTCTATCTTAATTAGGAAAGTTACTACATAGTCTTATATACTCATAAAACTTATAAAATTATACACTTAAGATCTCAACATTTCACTGTACATTAACTTCACCTTAAAAATTTTATTGTTAAAATAAGTATTATCCTCATCAATAAGCATAATCTGTGTCAGGCACACTGCTGCATGACAGGCCTTATTGGATCTTCATTAAAAAACTACAAGGTGAGTACTGTTAATATCAACATTTCACACCCAGGAAAATTCAAGTTTAGAAAAGCTACATTTCTTGCCCAGTGTAATCTATAGAGTTGATTATACAGTTCATGGCAGAGCAGATTTTAAACCCAGATAGCCTAATATAAGAAATTGAACTCTTAAGCATGGTTGTAAACCATCTCTCAATAACATGATTCTGGCAATAAATAACATAGTTATTAATTCACTTTAATCTCAGTGATAATAAAACTTCAGAGTCAACATGATGTAATACAAAGAGCACACAGTTCAGATCAGAAATCTTGGCTTTGTCATTAACTTTGTGACTTTGGGGAAATTACTTCATTTCTCTATGTCTTATTTTCTCATCAGTAAAATGATGGATGGTACAGGTGATATACATGGAATCCTTCATCTTTAACACTCAGTGACTATAATTTGAATAGCATTTCCTTGTGAGTGACATGGGAAGAGATATCTATAGCTCTTTCAAATACGTTAGCTTCTTTCATTGTAGCACGGCATTACAGGGGTCAATGTCCATGTTACCGCACCTTAAAATAAACTGAAAAAAAAAAAAAAGTTTGGCTTAGTTATCTCTGTCTAAATCTTAAATCTCATGGGAGAGTGCAAGTGCCTCCTTGTTCAGGATACTAGATGAACCAGATATGGAGGTCGGGTCTCTTTTCCCAGTCTTGAGTTGGGGCTGGCCTTATGATTTGCTTTGTCCAGTAGAACATATTATATGTGTGAGTTCTGAAGTCTGAGCCATGAAAGGCATCTTCACTTCCATCTTCATTCTCTTCCAGTGCTCCTGCCATCATGTAACAACATCAGTTCTTTGTGATAATGGGCATGTAATTGCCTTATATAATGCCCTCCCCAGCACCTAGAAGAGGGCCTGGCACATAGTATGTGCTCATTAAAAATTTGTTGAACTCTAAAAGTTGACTCTCATCAAGTGTCTTTCAGAAGTATGTCAGTATACTTTTGCAATAATGGTATATGGATCGCAAGTTGGCCAATCTTTTGAAATCACTGGGTATAGTTTTGTTTTTTTTTTTTTGGAATGTCAAATTATGGCCTCTGAAAATCATAGGCATCCTCAACATTTGCACATGATCTAAGAACTTGATCAAGGCTGTAAATTATCTTGTAATGACTCTCAGATGTTCTGTGCAATCATGACACGGTGAAGCAGGGTTTCCCCGGGCAAATGTCTCTCATTGCTAATAACATGCCTCCCAGGGACTTTCTTTTAGACTTGAGAGTCACAGAAGTATCATTTAGTGTGACCCTGTTAGCGGGTGAGACTGGTGGGACAGGCAAGCCTGAAAGTGTAGTATGAATTGCTGCCCCCACCCCGCTCCTCAATACCACTGGCTTCAGAATCCTGTCAAGTACTCCAGAAATGAGGATTTTAAACTTTAGGGTAAAATAGAGAACATGTGAAAATTGCAGCAAATTATTATAGTGATAATATTCCTGGAATACATTTTAAACAAGTTCTTGTGTGTGTGTGTGTGTGTGTGTGTGTGTGTGTTGGTTGACAGGTGAATCAGTTCTTAAGTGATCGATTGCATTTTTTAAAAATTCAGTTGTGGTAAATAAACACAACTATCTATAAAATCATTACGCAACCATTAGAATGTATTTGACATAGTTCGTATCAGCAAAAAACAAATGTGAAAGTAGAAATACAATATGGATCTACCGAACCGTAGGAAGACTTTCAGTTTAAAATCTTCAGACCATTTTATTGAGGAAACTAATCTCAGCACCTCAAATTAATACTTTAAAGAAAACAGGGCTTCTTTAAACTTACAGAAATATGTTAAACAATTCTACTGCCTTTGTCAAAAAGTAAGAGGTCTCAGCAAAAAATGGATTCACTTTTTAAGTCTTATCAGAAACTTTACTATCATGCCTGAGTCACAACTGATAATGTTTTTTAAACATATTTTTCTCATCTGCCTATAGCCTAATAATAATACTGAGCTCATAGAGCTCCATGGATTAAGTGAATTAATATATGTAAACAATTTATAAAATTTCTGGCCCATATTAAATATTCAAAAATATCACCCATTATTATTATGTATTGTTCTAGTATTTAACAACATTCAGCAAAATTTATTAGTGCCTAATTGTTACCTGGCCTCAATCTAGGCATCATTTAAAGTTTCATTAAATGCATTTCTTTCCCTTTGAAGAGATAATAGTGTGGTCAGTTAATTTTCTACCACTCTTATTTTTACAGGAACATGAAGCAAGCCCTTTTCCAACGCTCTTCTGCGTTTCACAACCCAACGTCCAACTGCTCAGTAGATCCCTTCACTTCCAAGTCTCCCAGAAAACTAGCTCAGTGTATCTAAAGCTGAAATTCTTCCAAGATCTTTCTCACAAAAAATTCATTCAAGTGCTCATCCTCCATTCTCTCACATGACATCCCAGGCGGATCTCACAGCTCTTCCTAGCACTGTCAGCTAACAAATGAACAGGTTATTTATCAAGTATTAGCATGCGCAGTTTCAGCTTAGCCTTACACTCTGTTTGGCACTTTGCAATTTAAAGCGTTCCTATGGCACTGAAAAGATGTACTTCAGGATAAGAAGCCTGATAAGGGAAGGGAGAAACAAAAACTGACATTTCTTTTTCTTGGAATAGCTTCCTTTATTCTGTCGCTAACCCAGCAACGCCACCACACACCGCTACACACGCACGCACACACCCCATAGCTGCTTTTTAACAAGGGTGGGAGGGGAAAAGATACTACTTGACTGGTACATTATGATCTGGTATCAGGGCCTTAGATACACAATTACTGTCTCTCTCTTCTGAGGCACTTTTGAGAGTTCCTCTGAAATTCCCACTAAAAGCCAGCACAATCAGCTGTCTGGTGCCAACAATGCACGTGAGTGGTGGTGATGATCTCCTGCAGTTTCTGCATCTCTAGGAAGATCTCAAGATCTTTGTACTGATCAGAAGTCCTTTCTGTAGCATCTATCAGGATGGCCCATAACCAACCCCCTTTCCTGGGAGCTACCTCTGACTCATGGTGAACTCACAGTTTTGTTGCCAAGCTCTACAAGTGCAGAATGTTCCCAGTGCACCCAGTCCCTTCCTCTGTTACCAGAAAGCTCTCATCATAGCCTCTTGCTATGTTAGACTGTTAGGTTCTGAGTCATGTGTAGCTCTCTGTGTTCTCCACATTAGCCAAGGAACACGTCCTTCTCTTTGGGTGGTTCTCTTGAACTCCAAATCTGTGGTTTGAAATGAGTCAAAGAATTCACAATAACAATCCAAGTGTTCATTAGTGGATAAATGGATAAGCAAAATGTGGTATATACATGCAATAAAATTGTATTCATTATTAAAAAGAATGAAATTCTGACATATGCAACAGCGTGGATGAAACCTCAAGGACATTATGCTAAGTGAAATTTACCCAGTCACCAAAAGACAAAGACTGCATGATTCCAATCACATGAGATACTTAGAGCAGTCAGAATTCTAGGAACAGGAAGTGACGTGGTGACCAGGGACAGTAGTGGGGAGGGAATGAAGACTTATCATTTAATGGGTATAGACTTTCAGTTTAACATGATGACATGTGTTCAGTAGATGGATGGGGTTGATGAGCTGGTGGTTGCACAGCATTGTGACAAGTATGACAGAGAATTCCGTTATCATTCATTCAATCATATTAGCAAGGCTTCCTTCACTTTTATATAAAGTCTACTTCTACTTGCTTGAGTACTATTTCTAGTAGAAACCCATTTGCACTTAATCTCCAGAAACCTAGGCAAACCAGTTCAAGTCAATTTGTCAGTTCATTCATTCGCTCATTTAACAAATACTGCTAATTGTCACTTGAGGTGTTGGACACTGTGCCAGGTGGTGGGGATATAAAAGTGAGTAAGACATGAATTTTGTCCTCAAGCCTCACACGGGTTCATGAGAAGGCAGCCTGGTATTCACTTTCAAGGTGCTGTATTCACATTTTGAAAAAATGATTAAGATGGTGAAATATTTGTTGGCATTCTAAGAGATTATATGTGGCTGGTTGTGGGATTGGATATTAAATAGAATATATCAACTAAAACTTTTTGAAATTATTATAGCCCATTGATGTAATACTTGTGACATTAGATGCTTTCATACTTTTGTTACTCTCTCCACATTTCCATTAATCATATCAAATTAATTATTCAGAGAAAAAAGTTATAACAGTAGACCTGATGCTGACTTTAGAAAATACTTGACCAAAGATTCTCTTCATACAAAAATGAGAAATTAGGCCCAGAGATGTTTAAGAACTGACCCCAATGCACTCAGCTGATGCATAACAGAGCCAGGGTGGGAAATGCAGGTGTTCTGTCTACTAGACCCCATGTCCCTATTCCCCTGGCCCCCCTTGCCCCCATGAAAGCAAACTCAATTTGCAGGGTAAGACAAAGGTAAAGATTGTCGCTGCAACGTATTTATGCCTCAGTTCTTATGGAATACTGTGCAGTCTATGAGGTGGGTTTTATTTAATCTGGTCTTCAAAGGCTGACTTACTTTGTTTAAATCCCAACATTTAACTCTTCAGTATAGCAGTAGGGCAGTTATCAGTTACAGAACTGGGATGTGGAAGAAGGGAGTGCTCGCTGTTGTCAGGCGTGGGCAGGGGGATTCAGCGAGGTGGTGCTGGTGGCTTACGGTTTAGCTTCATGGTAGAACTTGGTTTGAAGCGCTGAGTTGGTGGCATTCTCAGCCTCCTACTCTCCTCTTCAGGCAGCCTGCTTTGCTTTCTGTTTTCCAATCTTGATTCTACCCAGGTAATTAGCAAACTGACAGCCAACCTTTTTATTTTGGATACTTTAAAAATAAAGTCCTTTGTACACCTTACATCTGAAATGTAAGCAGTGATTTTAAGTTTTATTTGTACTTGAGAAGAATTTGTTCATTTTAACTCTGGCATAAAGCTGTTAGGATCAGCAAAGAAAAATGAAAAACAGAATGTTCTTTTGTGACACAAAAATTCATGCTTTCAAATATTTTTCACTTTCCTTTAGATCGTATTAACCTTGTCATCTCCATCTGCCTGAGGAGGACCCAGTTAGTCATTTATCATTTCATTTTACACTTGGAGCTTCACTTTTAAATAAATGAAAAATTCCTGGAAAATTCAGCTACTTAAAGGAACTGTCTTTTTTTTAAAATGAATCATGTATACATAAATTTATACTTAATGTATAAATACAGAATTAAATTCAGGGCCACATTTGAATTGGTTTATAAATAAATCTTGAATAAAATGCCACATATTTCTGGGTTTTCTAAGAAGCTCAAATATTAATTTGTGTTGAGACAGGTTAAGTAAAAAGAAAATAAAAATATACAATCCACTTTTGATAAAAGAGTTAAGATAATCTTTAAAACAAGTAAATATGTATGTTTCACCCAGACTATTTAATAATATCAAGAGACATGGAAAACATTGGTGATATTTTGCTCAATAAATAAATAAGATTAGGAAGGTTTGTGTTAATGATTGTATATAGATATATAAGTAAATAAACTTGGTTCAACATGAAATAGTATGGGGTTCTATGGACTACCATACAAAGTTTAAAATGAATAAGGTAGATCTATAATATTTAAGTTAAAAAGTCTTAATGCCAATACCTGTATTTATTTACATATTCATAGTACAATCCTGTTTGCCAAAAGAATCATGCATTAGAAGAGTTTTAAAATCTTAGGCTTAAAGGGAAAATTGTGAGGGAATTTTGAACAGTGTTTTATCTGCAGAGGATCTTAAAGATCCCCTACTCCAACCTTCCTACAGTATGAATGGGGAAGTTCAATTCTGAAGCAGGTGACTTGCCTCAGAGCACAGCATCCTGGATTCCACATGGACATATGGTTACATTTGTCCCTGATGGTGAGATAAACGTGGGAGGGGTGCCAGATCGGCTTTCCACAGAGGGGAGAGCACAGCGGTGTTATCTCAGGGCTCCAGAAAACACCTCTTCCACATTAGGCGATGCTTCTAGTTTCTTTAGAGAAAACGTGCCTTAGTGCTTAAGATTTGGGGTGCTGAAATCCTGGATTTAAAGTCTCTGTTAGTTTACTTAACCTGTCTAAGGTACTGTTTCCTGTTGTACATAATAGGAACAACCATCAGCATATTCTGTAAGGACTGTTTCAAAGGCGTAAGTAACATGTAAACACAAGAAAACATTAGAATTGACCATCCTACAGTTTTGTAGTGCCAATGTCCACTTAAACTTTTTCTTTTACTTTTTTCATTACCATTTACTCCCCTTCTACCTTGTTTCAACCAAAGATTTGCTTCAAGTTCTCAGTTGGCAGAGTCATCTCAGCACAAGATAAGGAATGGATATATTTTCTTTCCCTATATTTTTCTGCACTTTGGCTGATTCTTTTGTCTCAACACCCGATTATCCTTTGCTCATGTGTACTGACAATCTATGTGGGAGTTGCAGGAGTCATTATCAAATACACTTGCCGGTTTACCCAATAGCTGACATTACCACCAAGCTTCATTTTCTGGAGACTCCACAGCACAGACTAATCCCCTTGATAGTGGATAAAATATGAAAGAACCATTGTGAGTGACAGTTTTCCAGTTCTGCCAAACTAGAAATCTCATCCAATTAAGAGACCATGAATTATGAAATCAAATGTTCCATTATTTGCCTTATTTTTATATTTTTAATGCATTTAATCTATCCAGCATCTGAATGTCTAATTTTTTTTTTTTTTTTTGCACTTGCAGCAGGAAGGATTCCACCCATAGTAGACCAAGGGGTTATAATATCCATCTACCCTTCCCAGTCAAGTAGGGTAAAAATGAACCCCAGGTCAATCAGCATATGCTCTCACATTAGACCCAAAGATTAATGGCTGGTTTGGAAATCAATCAATGTGATAAATGGGAAGGGGAATAGACTAGTCAAAGAACATGTACGAATGGCCCATGGACATGGACAATGGTGTGGAGGTTGATTGTGGGAGCAGGGGGTGGGCTGGGCAGAAAAGCACTAAGGCAGAAAAATTGGCTCAACTCTAATAGAATAACAATAAAATATATTAAAAAGTATCAAGACAATTCCTGAGATATAATCTTGGTTGTATTCAACATTGCCATATCTCCTTGATGTTGCTAGAATATAGTATGACCAAAAAGAACATCATTAAAATTTAAAATCCAATAGTGTTAAATCTAAAATCAGCTCTTAAAGTTCGTTTAATCCAACCCTCTCATTTTATGAATGTCATACTATCCCCTGTGAATATATGCAAGTTATCAAAATTTTCTAGTCTTTACCTAGAAACCAAAATAAGGATCCTACATATGCATGACCTTGATAAAGTTGTGGAGGACTTTGGTGAGTGTGAAATAACTTCTGAAAACTGTTTGGTAATAATAAAAGCATGATAGGTATTTTATCCCAATTTCACATTTAAATAAAGCCTATTTCCCTATGGAGTGTAAAATAACATTTTATTCCATTCCATTCAGAACATTCACCTGACTTTTCTCACCTCTTAGTCTGATCCTTTTATGAAGACTAAGAATCTAAAAACAACCGAGTATGATGTGGGTCGCATGATATTTGTGCTGAAGCTCGAGCGAGACACATTTCTATATTTAAAGTGAAAATTCTTTGGCCTAATTAAAAAGATGGTGAATCTATCAAAACATTTCTGTTTTTCTTCTTTTTTTTTTTAAACTCGAGAGGCCAGATTAAATTTAATTAATTTATTTAGGATCTAGATGAGGGCAAGTAGAAAGGATGAAAAGGTAACATTAAAAAAGGCAAAATGAACATTTAATAGCACCTTAAGTGATCAAAAGATATAAAGTATGCTTTTATAAGACATTTTTTCTAACAGTTTTATAGAGTATCTGTGTAACCAGTTTTTTCTCAGTCTGCTTCTCTGCCCACTCTGCCATCCAGTGATAAGTTCGAGTCTACTGACACAGCCTAAGTTCTGGAATTACCACACCTTTTTAGGAAAAGCAGAGAACAGAATAGAATAGGTTTGAGCAGCATTTCTCAAAGTTTATTAGACCAATCACTAATCCCCTATTACAACCCTCCAAGGAGGAAAAGTCATCACAATAAAAGGAATTTGAGGAGCAATGTGTTTCCCACTCAGAGGAGAATCAAAATGCAGCTTAGTGTTTCACATCCTCTAAAGTGTACTAGAGTGAGCTTACTGTCTTTGTTGGACAATGTATTTCCCCACGTATTTCCCCATGAAAACATATTGTGCAGAACTTGTGTTGGACGGAATCAGCTTACAGCAGTTACAGATGCAGCCTTGGCTGGTTGTGGTTGAAGAGGTAGTGAGGTGGACCTTGGGTATCGGACATGTAACATGGGAAGGAAAACCTCTGAGTTGACTTGACTACTTTCTAGTTCCCACAACCTTTTTTGGCAGCCTATAACTGTGACTTCCCTTGTGAGGGACAACCCACAATGTCATAATAGTGACATATGGTTTTTCATATGAACCTGTGTTGAACTGGTTAGTTTTCAGTGCCTTGCATGCTTGTGGTTGTATGTGTGCATCTGTGCGTGTGTGCACATGCACATCGACCTGATGAAAATACAGACTTAACTTGGCTAAAAACCTGGCTCCCATGAGAAACAAAATGATAGTGCTTCTAATTCTTAAGAGTTCTGTTTTTAGAACTTAAGAGTACTTTAGAGTACATGCCAGATACAAAATCTAGAAATAGGCAAAGTTGGAGTCTCCAGCTCAGCCACATCACAGCTGACAAAATGGTACTGATAGTAGCTGATGCTAGGAGTATCAAGAAATAATGTTTGTTTCATTTTAGCTGCTTTTTAGGTTTTGTTTGTGGTTTGAATTTTTATTTAATAAAAATAAATACCTATTTTAAACGCCAGTATTATATCATTTTCTATCATTCTTCGTTAAATGTTTCTTAAATTAAACATTAAGCAGGTACAAAGGAATAGTTACAAAACATATATCAAGGATAAAGAATAAAGATATGGTAATCTCTGTAGACATATAACTCAGTTTAATTTAAAAATTATTCTCATTAGCCTGAAGTTCTTTGTGTACCCAACCCCTTCCCCACGTCCTTGTCTATATCCTTGGAGTAACCACTAATATTGAATATCCTTGCTTTTCTTTAGTTGTATATGTTTATACCCGAAAAATTTTCTGTTTCACTTGTAATATGTGTTAATGGGATTGTACTGTATATTCTTTACTTTTCAATCAACTTACATCTTGTGATTCATCCATGTTGTTTTATATAGCTATAACACAATTGTCTCTGCTGTAGAGCAGTCCATCGAGTTAATATACCACAAATTATTGACCTCTTCTAGTATTGGTGGTTATCTGGACATATAAATCACTGTTTTTTCCGATGACAAAGTATTATTTTGTCAACATCGTCACAGGTTTGTTTGGGTGCACATACTTGTACAACGATCGAGAATGTCTAGGCCATCCACTTAGGAATGGAAGTGCTGGGCCTCAAGGTCGGTGCAAACTCGACTTCATCAGATGTTTACTGAACTATTTTTTGAAGATATGACATCAGTCTACTCTCCCACAAGCAATATATTCCAGTAGCTCAACACTTTGCTGACATTTGATATTATCTACTTATAATTTTTTAAAGAGGTATTAAGATTACCCACTTATATTCTCTAAGCCATGATTAAGTACATAATCTTTATAGTTTCTAATCAGTGATTAAGTACATAATCCTTATCCCCTCATTTAGAAAACATTTACACTCATCAACACACATTCCTCACAAAATACTCATACAGAAACTGTTGTGAGTGCATGGTGGCTAACTTTCCATGATATATGTTTAGCCTTTGTTCATTTAATTAATGAATGTATCATATATAATGATTGAGATATATTTCATCATTGACCACTAAATATGCCCTAAAAATCAAAATACACAAAAGGAGAAATGAAAATACAAGGCTAACAAGCTGGTATAATTAAAATGGGAAAAACACTATTTGTATTCCTTTGTATTTGCTTTAAAAACCTCTGTATTCAAATATATTCAAAATGATGTTTAACTGAAGTCTTTTTAGTCATAAACATGTTCTTAAATGAACTGATGGTTCAATCATGGCTGGTATACTTTAGAATCTATATGTGTTAAAAAGATTCCCTTCCTTCCTTCCTTTCATATATTAATTTACTAAATGATAGATATGATGCTAGGCCCTGATGTAAATAAATTGTTACCTAAAATATTTCCATATTCTAGATCTATTTAATGTTTCAAATCTATATATATTTGATATATATTTTAAAAATTTTCTGCATAGACAGGCAGTGATAGAGGGAAGGAGTGTAAAATATACTGACCATTGATCATAATTTTTAGTTGTAACCAAAGTCTCAAGTGCATCACTTTCTTTCATTGAATCCCTATTTTTCTCATTTACAAAAAGAGGGCATTTACTCTTTGATGTTCATAAAACATCAGAGATGTCTTACCCTGATGTTCATAAGATAATACAACATAATCTTTCCTTGTTGAAGGAAGTAAAAGTTCATCTGTTATTATAAAACATATAATGTCTTATATGCAATGTACTTTGCCTAATGGCAGGTGGTCCACTTGAAAGGCCTTGGGAGATGGGCAAATGGGTGTTTATCCAACCTCCCTCATGACCCATTCATTCAAAAGCAATAAAATACCCCTGCAACTTAAAAGTAGTTACCATGAACATTTATACATATAAATGTACCTATGTATTATTCATGTGTATTTATGTGTATGCATATGATTTTATACTTTATTTCCATATGATAGGTTTCTGGTGTTAGTAGTTAGGTCAAAGAAAGTGTACATTAAAAAAATATTTAAAGTTACTTTCTGACACGCATACAAAAAATGTTGCAGTGATTTACATTACCATTGATAGTGTTTGAGATATAGCAATTTCAACCCATTTCGTCTCGTGGCAAACATAAACTAAATACTAAAATTCTGCAGCACACCAAAAAATGTATTACATTTTTTTTGCCAATCCGACAAAAAGGTATAACTTTGATTGATTTACAAGATAAATAACAATAGTAATTATCTATCTTTTTGCTTTAAAGTGACGTTTTTCTTTTGGCTTCCTCAGTTTTAGCACAGCAGTGTAGGGTGCACGCACGTGTGTGTGTGTGTGTTTGTCTGGGAGCAGAGAGGGGTTACTAGTAAAAAACACGCTGGAGCTCTAGTGGAGGGTGGACCAGAATGCCTTTTCTGCCTGTAGATTCAAGTGTATTCTTGAACTGTCCAGGATTGTCTTTAGTGCGATCACTTCCCATAACCCCCTTTCCTTATTATCCCTGACCCTGCACTCTGGTCCATAGGCCTCTAGGAGGGGTTGCTGGCCTGAGGCTGCTGGCTGTGGATGGGCTGTCCCTTTCCCTCCCTTCCTGCTCTTGCTGATCCTGCATTGGCTGAAAGCACTGGGTGCTCGGCCTACCAAGGGTGGCCCAGGCCATGTCTTCTGCGGTAGTGCTATCTTGCAGGTGAGATGGAAACTAACTGGAATTTTTAAAAATATATTTTATTTATTTTGCTAAGTTGTCCCATTTACCCCCTTTATTCCCCTCCACCCTGAACACACCCTGACCCAAATTTGCGCCCCCCACCTTTGTTCATGTCCATGGGTCATACATATAAGTTCTTTGGCATCTACATTTCCTATACTATTCTTAACCTCCCCCTGTCTATTTTATATCTACCATTTATGCTACCTATTCCCTGTATCTTAAAAAGTGACTTTTAAGAAATCAGATGCCTATACTTGTATATAAGGGTTTCTGGTACCAAGAATTTACCAAATCAGATACAACATTATTATGTGATGTGACCAATAAGATGCAACTCTGTTATATGACCTATATATTTATGGCTCAAGACAGGGCATTTTACAAGACAGTGATTTTGTGTTGGCTGTTGTCATTTTTTATTTGACAATCTAAGGGAAAAGAGGTCAGTGCCCCTGACTAAACAGTCAGGTATTGCATGTCTTAAAATTCTTGCAGCACACCAGTTGAAAATCATTGTGTTATAATATCAGGATATTTTGGGCTGCAAGTTAACAGATTAATAATTTTAGTTTAATTAATAATAATAAAATTCATAATTTCCTGCAATGAAGTCACAGAAAAATAAAAGGTTGTTTCTCACAATAATAAAAATATTTAAATAAACACCTTAATTTCTCACTATATTTACTGGATTGAAATTCAGTATTTTTGCTTTAACCTCTTCTGTGAATGAGTACACAATTTTTTTATGAGGTTGAGGGATACAAACTCAGGACTATGTATAGATAATTCTGAGCACATTGTCAGATTATGTTCATCCAGCTATCTGCTTTGCCCGTGCCTCTCTGGACACACTCTGGAGTTTCTGTGTGTGTTGAGAGGAGCAGAAGATGGCAAAGTGACTTTTTATATTGATGCTGATGAGACGCTGAAGTGTTCTGGAGATCTCAGGTGATTGAATAAATTAACTGAAGTTACTTAGTCAGCAAATTAAATCCCACCTGATTCTCAGATGATTCTTGGAGAAGAAAACATCACTATCTAACACCATCATGAAGAGACAGCAAGTGGGGGGAAACAGGAAACATTTATTCTTTAAATAACCATCCCTAAAGGGCTTTACAATGAAGGTGCAAGAGAAACAGAGGACTAAACATCTGCAGAGCCAAAATGAAGGGAGATATAATGACTATTCAAACAAGATGCAAAGGAGTTAACAGAAAAGTAGTTTGGGTTACCAAATCTTGCCTCCAGCAATCATACATTGTATATGGCACCTGTCATATCTCGTCTCCTTTATAGATTTTGAGCTTTATTTTGGAAATATAGCTGTTTCAAAATGATATACAGAAGCTACAGCGGTTTGGCCATGTTTACACAATAAGGCCTAAGTACCAGTGAAGTGAAATTCTTTGCAATAAATCTCCGGTAACAGCTTGTCTAAGCTAACACAAAATAATTAAAGGAAGCAAAGAGAGCAGATGGCTCTGTTCTCACCTTTAGAGATTATATCATTTCAATTAATAAGAAGCAAAAGAAAAAGAGTGCTGTACCATTTTGGTAATAAGAATATAAATATTCTTTTAATCATTGTTTGCCATAGCAGAACAGTATATAACCACAATTTGCAACGCCATGTCAGCATTTTCATAGGCATTGGAACCCTGTCCTTCAAAGAATCTTCTTCAAGCCTTTCTCGGCTTTAAGAAGATGGTCCATTCTCTCCACTGTTAGGCAAGTTTCTAACTACCCTCTACGCACAGGGATTTTATTAGATGCTATCAAGAAACGTTGCAAATAAAAATTTAACTCAGAAGTTGCCTTAATAGAGCAAGCAGATAATTAATATAGCTGTGTATTATTATGGTGATAGGAATTGTGTAGTGTTTTTAATTTTTGTAATTTTAGCCTGTATTGTTTTTCATTACGCTATATGTAAACAAGAGGGAGTATTTGGTTCAGACAAGCTACGAACAGTCATTCAATTCAGGAAAACCAACTAAACAATAATGCCCTTGTGACTATCCGGTACCCTGACTACATTTCTCCCATTCTCCTAGTTGACTAATGGGTTTCCTAACACATTAGGTAAGAAAGGAACTCACCGCCAGGTCATGAACTGACACACCCCTTCCTCTAAGCAGGCCACTCTGCTCTCAAAGTTAGAACCGCGCTCAACAAGGCTAGCAATGGGAGAAGAGTCCTTCGAAATGGTAAGGAACAGGCAACAGAAAAAATATCATTTTCTATGAAGTTACTTTGTCACAAGAGCCAATTTTTCTTTTTTAAAAAATGTTCTTACTATAAAGCAATACCTGTGATTAAAAAGAATATTAGCAATAGAAGGATGCATCTCTCTCTGAGGAGTTCAATAGTTCTTCCTCTGAAGCAATCTTCAAGAAATGGAGAGAAAATTTGAATTTGAATTTGAATTAACCAAACTCAAGGCTTGACAGGTATGGAATTCAGGCTTCAAAATATTGAGGGTCAGTTTTGCATTTTTTCAACTTCAGTGCTAGTTCTGCAACAAAAAGGGACTCTCCCTTGTCCACCCTGGTTAAATTTAGCTCCCTTTCTATTCTACGTAGTTACTTCCACAGAATTTATCACTGCTAGAAATTATCTTATTTGTTTTTCTTCTTTATTATGCTTACTGTCAGTCATCCTCATAGAAGGTGATCACCATAAGGCAGGGACTTTATTTAACTGCCTTGTTTCAAATTTCTAATGTCCAAGGAATCTGCACTCAATACATATTTGTTAAATGAGATAACAAATGATTGAATAAAATAATGAAAATGGACACTACTTTGAGATAGATTAGAAGTTGTCTCACTCTCTCTGAGCGTACAGTTTAATTGCTAGTCAGAAATTAAACTTACTGAACTAAGTTTGCATAACTCCTATTAGCTTGGAGGCGAAAGGGCAGAGGCATTGAAGTCCTTAACCTTCTTAGGTATCAGTTTAATTTAGTACAAAATGGAGAGAATACTTTATAACATATTGGGAAAGCTAAAACAGGAACCTATGTAATAAACCATTTGACACTATTAAGTACTCCATAAGTGGCAACTTTTAGGATTTGTTACAGGAGTCTGTGGGCCTCCCTCTGTACAAAGTGAATTCACCTCTCCATAGGTCATCAGCAGCAACAAATGTCAAATAGGGTTTGCCTTGATGCCCTTTCATCATCATTGCTACATGTCAGACTTTATATTTAGAATGAAAATATCAGTTATATGGCCAGTAAGGAGTTGACACTATGCTTAGAGAAATTCTAAATACTTTCTGTTCAGAGACAATTTATCCACCTATATTTTAGAAATACTTCAGAGCTTTCTTCTGCATGGATGTACCTCAGGCAGTTATGGCAGGGAATGTCTGTATGTGCCAATTTAGCATTCTTTATTTCATATTGGATTGAGTTCACTGGAAGTAAATGATAAATCAAGGACAATTACTTGCAAAATGTTTACAGTTTTACAGACACAATTCTGGTAAATACAAATGACTTGGCTTTATTTTCACATCCACAAACATTGCTTCAGAGTGGAGAAAAAGGATGTGAGCTGAATTAAGTCAGAATCTGAAAGCCTGCATGACCTTGAGACATAATTATTGTCTTTAAGTTTTGCACATTATTTTCCCAATACTTTCCGGCTACTTAGGGAAAACTATCACTTATTTTCTTTTCTTTGGGTTTGGAAAATACCTTTTTGAAAGAAAATAATTTCTATCCCAAAATATTTGAGCTTTAACTGAATTAAGTAACTTTCCCCCTCAAATGTTTTTATTTAAATCCTAGAACAGAACATTCTCGGAAGGCATTGTTTGAATGTATTCTTAAATATAGATACCCTTTCGCAGAAAAAGATCAAGCAATAGTATTGGAATAACTGTATGGTGCCAGGTAGATATTAGATTTACTGGGGGGATCACCTCATAAATTATCTAGATGTCTAACCACTATGATGTGCACCTGAAACTAATATAATATTGAACATCAACTGTAAATGAAAAAAATGTTTAATTATTTTAAAAAACCTATTATGAAGAATAGAAAAGAGTTTCAAGCATGGTAGGTATTAATCTAACTATAGCAATAATCACTTGGGTGTGAAAGTTCTAAAAACAGAGTGTCAGAGTGAGTAAAAACAACAGAGAAGCAAGATCCAGTTATAGCTGGTCTAATAAAAACCCATTTTTATATGAAGATTTAGCTGGGTTAAAAGTTAAAAGATGGAGAGAGATATATCATGCTGACACAATGAAAAGGGAGCTGAAGTAGCTGTAATAATTTAAAACAAAGCAGACTTTAAAACAAGCAAAATTATGAGGGATCAAGAAGGGCAATGCAGATGCTAAAGAAATACATTCTGTAAGAATATTTAACAATCTTAAATGTGTGTATACCTAGCAACAGATGTCAAACTACATGAGGTAAAACTGACAGCAATAAAAAAAGACATTATTATAGTTGAAACTTTAACCTGCACTGTCTCAGTATTCATAGACTGAGCAGGCAGAAAACCAGTAAGGATACAAATGCAGTGAACAATGCTACCCGTTAGTCTGACGTAACTGACATTTGGGGAATACTCCACTTCATAACAGCAGGATATACATTCTTCTCTAGCTCATATGGAATATTCACCAAGATATCAGCTGTTAGGCCACACAACATACAGTAACAAATTTCAAAAGTATTAATCAGACAAAGTATGTTCTCAGACCAAAATGGAATTAAACTAGAAATTAATTAAAAAGATAATTGAGAAATCCCCAAATATTTGCAAATTCCACAATGCACTACTAAATAACCCAGGGGTCAAAGAAAAATTTCTAAGAAAAATTAAAAGAATGTTTTGAACTAAATTAAAATTAAAAAAATAAACCATATTTGTAGAATGAAGTGAAAACAATTCTTAGAGGGGAATTTATAGCTTGACATGTATATATTAGAAAAGAGAAAAGATCTGATCAATAGTCTTTACCTCAGAACATTAGAAAAAAAGATCAAGCTAATCCTAAAGGCAATAGAAGAAAAGGAATATTAAAAATTAGTGCTGAAATAAATGAAAAAATAGAGAAAATAAATAAGACCAAAGGCTGATACTTTGAAATGATCAATGAAATGGCTAAATCCTAGCCAGGCTAACAAAGTCAAAAGGAGGCAAGAGACATTCCCCATGGACATTAAAAGTATAACAAATGAATACTACAAATGAATTCATGACCACAAATTTATTAAAGAGATTGAATTAATAATTTAAATAGTTCAATAAAGCATCAGGCTCAGATGGTGTTACTGGTAAATTTTATTAAAATTTGAGGAATAAAAATAATACCAATTATCTACAATCTCTTTTAGAAAATAGAAGCAGAGGAAAGCTACACTTAATATATTTAGTAGTAATGACAGAATGGATGCATTCACCTTAATCAGGAACAATGCAGTGATGCTCTTTTACTACTCAAATTTTAACATTGTTTTGGAAGTCCCACCTAATGCAATAAGATATCTAAATATAAAAGGTGTACATATTGTAAAGGGAGAGATAAAACTTTCTTTATTCATAGATGACATGAATGTTTATGTAAATAATCTTAAAGAATCTAGAAAAGAACACGACAAAAACAAAACCTCCTGAAAGTACTAAGCATGAGTAATAAGACAGTAGGGTACAAGACTAATATACAAAAGTCTGTCTTTCCTGTCTGCTGCAGTAAGCAATGGGATTTTAATATTAAAAAGGCAATATCATTCACAATATCAACAACAAAAAATGCAATGCTAAGGTATGAATCAAATAATATATGTAGTCTATACGTAGAAAACTATAAAACATGGATAGAAGAAATCAAAGATATAACTAAATGAGTGGAGTTATTTCAGTTCGTGGATTCCAGTTCAGTACTGGAATTAGAATTAAGATATGAATTTATGTTAACTTAATCAGTAGACTAAACACAATTGCAATCAAAATTCCAGCACACTAATTCTGTATCTTATATTGATGTTGATATAATATTGAAGAAACAGGAAAACATGGAAAGAGTCACACTACCTTATTTCAAGACTTAACTACCAAAGTATTATAATCAAGACAGCTGGCATTAGTAAAACAGCAGACAATAGATGAATGGAAAAGAACACAGAAATTCATACAACAGATCTACAAACACAGCCAACTGATGTTTGATAAAGGCAAAAGACAACTCAGTGGAAAAAGCAGAGTCTTTTCAATAGATAAAACTCTGTTGAAACAATTGTATATCCACACATAAAAAAGCACCCAGGTAAGATCCTGTACCTTTTATACAATTTAACTCAAAATGGACCATATAACCAAACTTAAAATATGAAACTATAAAACTGAAAGAAAACAGATGAGGAAATATACATGAACTTTGGGTGTTGTGATGAGTTTTTGGACATAAAACTAACAGAACAATTCTTGGAAAAAAATAGATTTTATTAAAAATACAACTTTCTGTTCCACTGACAGATTGTGAATAAAGTGAAAAGCCACTGCGAAAAAGTGTTTGTAAAATATATCTGACAAAGAACTTGTGTACAAAACATACTAAGAAACCCTGAAACTCAAAAGTAATAAATAACTGGATTTTTAAAATGAGAAGAAAAACATCTGAATAGACATTTTATCAAAGAGGATAAAGATGATGAATGAACATATGAAGGATGATTAAAATCATTTGTCGTTAGAGAAATGCAAATTCAAACGGAGTCACCACAGTGCACCTGGTAATGGCTCTGAACCAAAAAACTGACAATATCAATTGCTGGCAGAAGTGTGGAGTTCCAGAATCTCATTTATTGGGGATGTAAGTGCAAAATGGTACTGAAAATTTAGATAACAGTTTCCTAGTGTCTCATGAGGCTAAACATAGTCTCACCATAGGTTCCAACAATCATGTTCATAGATACCTACGTGGTTTGAAAACATGTCCACACAAAACCTGAGTGCAAATGTTTACACATTGCATTCATAATTTTCAGAAACTGGAAGCCAACAAGTTGTTTTTTTGATAGGTGAATGAATACTCAAACTGGTGCATCCATTCAATGAAATACTACTCATCAGCACAGTAACAGAGCATTAAAAATAACTTTAAAAATACTATGAGAGCAAAATGGCAAACCACTCTTAGCCAAGAGAGACAAAAAATCAACAACATGTACTACATAATTTAAAAAATAGTTCTTAATTGGTCAAAGCCTAAAATAAGCACTTTTCAAGGTTGTCAATTGATGGACCAATAAAAAGTGAGCAATATCATTAATCATCAGAGGAATACAAATACTTAAACATCAACTAAATAAAAAGATAACCCACAACATGGGGGAACATATTTGCCAAGTGTAGAACAAATATTGTGTTTTCAAAGGGACCAGAGGACAAACGCATTGCAGTGAAAATGGGGATGCAGCGAGGACCAGTCACATCTCAGAGAGGGGAGCATCTTTGTGAGGAGCAAGGACGGGAGGCTGGGGAGCCAGGACTAAAGCACGGAGGGAAATCTCTGGTGCTCTGACTAGGATCAGGACATAGAGAACACGTGAAGGCTTGCCACCAACTCCCGACGTTTCTTCCCTGAAGCTGTGTAGGGAAAGAGGCTACAGAGCTAAATTCAACTCCCCCATCCCTGCCCAGGGCTAAATGAAATCTGTGGATTATTTTAGTGACAAAAAGATACAGATCCACCAAATTTCCAATAAGAAGCCAGTGGGGATGGGGGTGATGGGCACATGCTCAGGATAGGGATGATTACCACAGAATTCAGCACAATTCAGTGTACTGACTACTTTCAGGGATAGAAGGATGATCTGATCGAGGAAGGGAGCTGGGGACCTTCTAAGAAAATTTTAATAAGCATCTTCATAGTGGTTTGATGTGTGTTACTTTTTAATTAAACATAAATGATGTAATTATACATTCATGTTTGATGCATTCTTGTGTGGCCAAAATATGTCACAATAAAAAAATAAAACAAATAACCTAGTTTTTGGTAAAAATCAGAAATGTAACCAACTTCAGGTCACTTACACATCACGGATAGGTAACATAAAATGTTAGAAATGCTTGAGGATTCTTTCAATCTTGCAGATAAATTCTAAACTTGCACTCGCTTTGCCGTTTTGCAGTATTCAGGTTTGCATTTGTTCCTCCAAAAATTACTTTAGAAGAAAAATACAAATGGAGAATAATATTGTAATATCACTTAATCATAACCTAACAAAATAAATATAAAATAGTCATTCAGAAGAATAATTTTTCCTCGTTATCAGCCTGACTATGCCTTTTGTAAGTAACCTGAGGTTATTTGGTGTTGGTGAGTGTCTGACTGGGCTGCCATAACAAAATACAACATCCTGGATGACTTAAATATCAGAAATGTGTTTTCTCATTGTTCTGGAGTCTGGAAGTCCCAGATAAGGGTCTGGCAGAATCAGCTTCTGGAGAGTGTGCTTTGTCCTCACATGGCCTATCCTCTAAGCAAGCTGGAACAGAGAGAAAGTGAGCTGTCCGGCGTCTCCCAGAACGACTCCCGTCCTAATAGTCCAGGGCCCAGCCCTCAGGACCTCGTTTTACCCTAATTGCTTCCATGAAGGCTCCGTCTTCAAATCTAGCCACACTGTGTTAGGCCTTCAACATGTATTTGGGTGGGGGACTAAATGCAAATATTTAGTCCATAATACCAAGGTTTTTTTTTTTGTTTACAAAAAATGAGTGTACTAATAAATCAGGAATGAAATCCTTAAACCTGTAAAGTAGTAGTTTACATTTTATGAATGATTAGTTGCATGTTGGTCCTTGGAGTAAATGAGCGATATTCACGCTTCTCTTGGTTAAAGTTCACTTCTGGTTAGGAGCATGCCTCACTTGCTTTCTCAGCAAATATATCTCTATAAACATATTAGTAAGAAACTTGATTTTGTAGTGTTTAAAATACTCTAAGGAAGCTGTAACTGATACTTGCTATGGACCCATAGTCTAAAGAACAGACTGCAGTGCAGCAGAGCCTGCCAGAGTCTGGGATGCGAAAATTTGGCAACTATTACTCCCTTCCCTCAAGCACATCACAGTGCCAGCTGGGAGGCCCTTAAACTTCCAGAAAATTAAAAATGTCCACCTTTATGTGGAGATTTAAAAGCTGTAAAAGTCATGTGGAAGGAAAGTGGGCCATTGCAATGGGTAACAAAGAGGGGTCTGTGTGAAAGCCATTCATTGTCCACTCTGTCCTACTGGGCCCTGAAATTTGTCTCGCAGTCCTCACAGTGAGCCACAGAGTGGTCCAGCCCAGACCAGGGAGGTCTCTTCACTGTCCAGACACCCAGCACAAGGGTGGGTTCTGAATGATATTTTTCTGGGGCTTTAGTGTTAATAGTTTTCTTAACTTTCCATGCTTCCATTGTTGGGTTCAGATGAATGGCAAGGAAGATTATAAATTTCATGTTCAAGCAACGTGCTTGTATTTCATATTTGTGGTTTTGCTTGAAGTGAAGAAAAGAAAGGGGGAAAGGAGATTGTGACTTCATGAGATGAATAAAAAATTAATCCAATTAAAAAACATTTTTCCCCCTTTAAGTTTTCAACCATTTTGAAATTTCCAGTTCATTCTTTAAACTATGAAAAAATGCTTTCAGTAATTTGGGTAGTTAACCAAAACATGGACATTTTCAAATGATGTTGAGAAGGCTCTATAACTTGAAACTTAAAAATGAACCATCAATTTGAGTCTCACTGTTGTTTTAGGATTGCAATTAAACGTGCCATATGGTAGCTAATCTGCAAATAATATGTCTGTGATCATTTGTGGAATTTCCCTCCTCCAGACTTCTATTCCAAGCTCCATTTAAATAAAGAAGCATCTTGAGAGTTACAGTTACCACACTTTCTTTCTATGGACTGGAGATTTGGAATGTTTCTGTGTAGCCATGTATAAGCATAGTCTGAATTTAGCATAAAAGAATTAGGTTCATGGGGGAAAGAGAAACAGAGAAATGATGGCATTTTTATCACCTTTCCATCAATAGTAAAAAAAAAAAAAAAACCCAGCCTTTGCTAAGTATCTATAACTCAATAAATATCTGTTAAGAATAATAAGTAAGTATAATACATAGTTTACCTTCAATGAATATATCATGATTGAAGAGATAATGTACAGACACCATACACAACCACAAATTGTATGAAGTAATAGATGCCTGGGCAAAAAGTGTGCATAGGAATAGTTAAAAGAAGGGAAAAATCACACCTTTGAAACTCATCTTTTCTTCTTCTGGAAAACTATTCATTTTTCAAGACCCTCCCTTAATGTCACTTTTCCAACACATACTTTCCTGGCCCGCCCTTGACCTTCCCCCGGCCCACAGACAGATGGGAATCTTCCTTCTCTGTGTTCCCTCAGCATTTAGCACACATTACTAGGACTTTTGTAGTCTGAGCCTTTCCCTCCAGCCCATAGCTAGAGAAGATTACGCCTTCACAAAAGCTGTCAGTTTTTCTCTTCCACAACATGAAAGAAAGTGTTGCCCATTATTTCGGCTTTGGTCTTGAAGAATCTAGAGAAAAGTAGGATGGGAGGAGGACTAAAGATTTTTGGATCAAGTTCAGGAGGGGATGAGCATCATCATGCTGAGAGATTAAAAAGATACAAGGGGAGGATAAAAAGAAACCCAGCATTATCTTCTGGAGGGCAAGCCTTTTGTATTACAGGCTTCCCCTACAAGGTGAATATTCTAGAAACCCATCTGTATCAGTGCACCAGCTGGCATTGTTGTGAGAGGCTACATCCAGCTTCAGTGAATTTTATTTTTGAAGACTTTGCCCATTTCATGATGGGTAACTTATGAGTGCTCTGGCCCACAATGCACTGAGCGTTCAGCAGTTTTTGACCAAAAAGGGCTTGACCCCCTACTCACCTAATCTCACCCCTACTGACTTTTCTTGGTTTCCCCAGATGACCTAAGTCCTCAAAGGGAAATGATTGCTGATATGGAAGAGATGAAACAAAAAATGGCAGAAACACTAAAAGGCATCAAAATCAACAACTTCAAAAACCATTTTGAGCAGTGGAAAAAAACAACTTGATAGGTGTATTGCATCAAATGGAGAGTACTTTGTAGGTCACTGAAGTTTAAACATGGAAGAATAAATCCACATTTTTTTATAAATAAATTCCAGTTTTGTTTGGGTCCCCCCTCTTTGAACAATTTTCTAGGAACTTATGAATCAGACCTCTTGTAATGGCCTTCAGTGCATGTGGAGAAAAAGAGATCCCTCCCATGAAATAGTGTTTGGTCGTAAATCATGATTCGTAATACCAGCAGTCCTCAGATACTAAATCTTCTGAGTCATGGTTTCATAACCACACAACCACGGCCTCACAGACAACCTAACACTTACTATACTTTCTACAATGCATTGAGCTAATCTGTTTAACTTTTTAGTGGGGCAATATTTTGATAGAATAACTGCTGGAGATAATTCTCTATCAGCTTTCCTCAGTATGTCTGAAAAAGAAATGATGTCCTGATGAAGACCACTGGGAACATTTTGGGAAGTGAGATCCTTGGTGTCAGATGCTGGTGGGAACATGGGTGAGAATGCTAGGTTAGTAAGTCTATTATTTTATTGACGTGGAATTTTGGCTTCATCTTTTGAAATATCCGTCAAGCCCCTAGCATTTCCCAAGAGTTAAGGGCGTGAATTTTTCCCTTGCCAAATGCCAGATGGTGGTTGTCTGATTCGTGGCATTAAAAATAATTGAGCAAATCACACTGTGATTATTTTGCCCCATCTTCCAACCTGCAAGTCTTTCTATGTCTTTCTTCCAGACGATGAACAGATAAACAAATGCTGAGGCTGTGCACGTCCTTGTTTAAACTCCAGGCTTCAATTCATCTTGCAGTCAGAAGTGGAGGCTACGTTTGCTCAAAGGTCATTAAACAAGGTGTACCATGGATCTGGCCTTCGCTGCTGCTGCTGCCGGGGAGGTGATGGGCTGAAAATGTGAATCTTCACTGTGAGAAATATCTCCTTTTGATTTGTGTATTCTAGAAGTTAAAAAAACTGTGTTTGAGTCCAAATTATTCAAAATCAAAAACTATATTGGTATCTGCTTCATAGAGATTTGGATGCACTAAATGAAAAACACATGGCAAGTGGGCAGCATAGTTCACCGGATTGTCTAGGGGATCTGGGTTGTCTTGGCCTGACCAATAATACCTGGTGGCTATTAGGGGCCAAATTAGCCTTCTTATATTTATTATATGGGAATCACATTTTTCATAGTCCTGAAAAATAGTCTATGCAATCTCTACTCTATAAATTAGAAAGAAAAGCATGGTATGATAAAGTAAGATTTCCATGGTAACATAGCTAATTGGGGGGATATTTAAGATTTAAATTCAGATCTGTCCAACTTCAAAGTAGTACTGAATTGCTCATTTCAATATGAAACTATCTCCTGTTAAACCTGATTCTAAGCTTTTCTACTATTACCATTAACTCCCAAGTTAGCTATGATTGTAAGTTCTTAACTTTGAGTAATTGCTTAATATAAAAATAAAAAAATAATAATTATATAATATTTTATTACTTTCATGTAAGTTATAAGTAAAACAATAGATATGTCCAAATACATATTGACTAAGCACCTAATATTGTTAGGTTCTGTACTAGCTTAGAAATAAAATGAAAATTAATACAAAATTTATGTATTTTCTAAATTTCTCAAATTAAAAAATGTGAATTCAAGTATTGATAAAGTTATAACAAAAGGGGAGTATAAATTGGCAAAATAACTTTGGTGCTTAGATTATCTGCTATAGAGGAAAATATTGAATATCTGATTCTACTTCAAGTCCATACTCCAGATATTCATTTGACATGTGGAAGGAGATATATGGAGGGATATTTACTGCAGCATTATTTACAGCAGCAAAAAAAAGGTGATGCCCCACAGTTCAATAAAAAGGTGAATGATAATTATAGTGTATCTCTGCTCTGGAAAATGGTAGGAGGTAGTTATAGAGATAAGCAAGATGACATCTACTTTAACATAAAGAGGGCTAACACGTTGCAGAGAATGTTTCAAGAAAAGTGTGCTAATATTTGCTAATATTTAAATACAAAGATACATTTATTTTTATCTCCCCCATTTTGCAAAATGGAAAACTATCATCCTAGAGAGTTTAAATAACTTTTCAAGGCTCACCCAGATCCCTGAGTACACACTGAGATCTCTTGGTACCTCTCTAGACCATACTCCTACACTAGAAAGAAGCTGAGACAGGGCTTGTGGGGAGAACCTGAGAGACGGTCTAAGTCAGTGGCTTTCTTCCTGTACCTAAGTGCCTGAGAGGGTCTATGGGGTTACAGAGGGACACTCTGCCTCGCCCTTCCCCGCCCCTACTGCCACTGTCTGTTTCAACTACAGCATCTGGAAATTTGGGAGGGCGGGACGTTCTTTAAGAGTTAGATGGGAAAGTTTTTAAAAAATGTTCTATGCTAACACTGATATGGATCAAGATACCTAAAGGTAAAAATTAGGAAACTGAAGTCCGGAGAGGGAACCTAGGTTGCCCAGAGTCACAATGCAAACAGCCAGAAATCACTCTGTCCTCCAAGTCCAGGGTGTCTTCTACCTTTTCCGCACCAGGGACTGGTTTTGTGGAAGATGGTGCAGGGGGAGGGGGTGTGGGTGGTGAAGAGGGGTACAGGAGGCAGAGCTCAGGTGAGCTTAGCTCCGGCCAGGTTCCTAACAGGCCGTGGACTGCAGTGGTCCTGGGTTGGGTGGGGGGTTAGGGATCCCTGTTCTGCTGTATCTACCGTGCTGCCTCTATGCATTCTCAGATCTTAACCTTGAGGCCATTCTCGATCTTAACCTTTAGTGCCTCCCTCAAATGACTTCCTGCATGTCACCTTTCCCACCTGGGGGGGACAATGAATGTCTTAGCCCTCTTTATGGAAAAGTAGATGTCATCTTGCTTATCTCTATAACTACTTCCTACCATTTTCTAGAGCAGAGATACACTATAATTATCATTCACCTTTTTATTGAACTTTTATTGAAGGGGCATCACCTTTTTTTTGCTGCTGCAAATAATGCTGCAGTAAATATCCCTCCATATATCTCCTTCCACATGTCAAATGAATATCTGGAGTATGGACTTGAAGTAGAACCGGGCCCCGCCTGGGGAAGGTGACATGCAGGAAGTCATTTGAGGGAGGTACCGGAGACCACAGAAATGGAAGTGGGGCGTGAAGAGGGAAGCTACAGATGGGCAAGGAAGGGTGATGACACTTTCTCTAGTTTGCTTTCAACATGTATTTTCAGAGGTTCTGTTTTTCTCCTGGAGCTGGAATAAACTTTCAAAGGGTACTAATTGCATGCTTTGAGGGGAAAAAATGTAATTGCTTCACAATTTAATTGAATGTGGATAGATTAGTTTCCGCCGATGGTTTGTTTGTCTTCTGTTAGTAATGGAGGCTCTGAAAGAGCAGCGATGAGCAGAGGAAACCAGCTCCCAGGGCCTGAGCCGATGGGTGTCCGGAATGTAAACACTGGGCTTATTTTCTGTGTTGAAATTCGGGGGCATATTTATCTTCTTTTATTCATCCTTTATCATTAGTTCCTGTGACCTTCACAAATCACCAAGAAGCTTCAAAGTTGGAAATATTTTTTTTACAATGTTGTAGAAAAATACTGGACTAAAAACCGGAACACCTGCTTTAAATAAACTTGGAGAAATTTCTTTTAACCCCACATCATTGACTTTTTGCCATCTGTAATTAGAGCTAAAGAAAATTGATTCATTCCAGGAATATTTATTGATTGATGTTTAGGGAGAAAAGCTTCTCTCTCACCCTAGCTGTTTCCTTCCATGTGAATGGAAATTAGTGCACCTATTGGTTTGTCTTTATGTCTTTACATACCGATCCTTTGGGACTGCAGTGACCTTGTCTGATTAGAATAATTGAGAAGAATAAACTGGCCAACCTCAGTTTAGCACCTTGTTTTTTTGCTGTAAGCCAGGAATCTGATCTGATCCACCACCAGGGGTATGTTGTTTTGCAACAGGCCAGACCCAGTCTGGCCTTGTGTGAATCAGGGAAGAAGAGTCAGCTAATTCCCATTTGGTGGCCATACTACCCTACAGCCAATCATGTAGAGAGTGGTTTGACCTTTCTCTACACTTGTTCACCCCACCCTCCCTGTCTTCTTGGAACACATGTGGAAAAGAAACCTTAGTACCTTGAATGTGTCAGCCACTCTGCTAGACCTGAGAAAGCAGTGGGGACATTGACAGATAAGGGCTCTTCAAGTAGAATTTGCATTCTAGGGAAAGAGGCAAACAATAAAAAGCAACAAAAATATGAGATAATTTTTTTGTGATAATGTTATGAGACAAAGCAGTAAACTGAGGGGCTTACTTTAGTCTGAGTAGTAGTAGACATTTGAACTGGGTCTGAATCTAGAGAAATTGGCAGGCGTGTGAAAATTTGGGGGAAGGACATTTCAGGCAGTAGAAAGGGCATGTGGAAAAATTTTGGCATGTTTAAGGAACAGGAAAAAATGCTAATGTGACTGAAGCAACTGATAGATGGGAGAAATAGGGAAATTAGAATAGCGATGGGCAGAAATTTATGTGTACAAATGAAAAGTATGGTGTTTGATAAAATATCACAAATTTACTATTTTTTAGATGATCCTAGGAAGATAGGCAGGTATTCAGATCTTTCTTTAAAGTGAATTTTGAAAGTTTAGAACAAAAAGATAAAGTACTAAAAGAAGATTTAAGTGGATATTGTGTTTGTTCTGTTATTTTACTAATTTTTTCATGCCCAACACCCATTATCCATTGCTCAGTTTCATTTTCAGATATTCCTATGATCATGCACAAAAATGAGTTTGTAACATTTTGTCACCTCACTGTGTCTCTCTCTCTCACACACACACATATATCCTGAGAGTATCAGAGAGAAAGAACCTCCTGGCAGTTTAAAGATAAGCAACTGACAATGGGGAATCAAAATACCTGGGTTGTTTTTAGGTCTGTGTCTGCTATCAGGGAGGATGTAAGTAAACCCCCTTGATCTCAGTGTCTTCATTTAGTAGAAATCAGGACAATTCCACATCTTCCTTTCCCTCAGCTGCCCAATGGGATTCAACTCTTTCAATTCTGCCTCTGAAACATGCCCTAAATTGCCTCATTTCATTCCCACAGCAACTGAACAGAATCTTTCTGATTATCCTGCTACATTTTTCTATACTGTTTGCCTCTTTATCTACTTTCTTTCACAATTTATAGAGGTTTAATAATAGTGCAACAAAGAAAGAGAGCAAAAAGAAATGGACAGTGAGATTATGGTATGCAGCTCATTTATCTAGTAAATGGCACAATGCTCCTGTTAAAATATTCATTCTAGTAACAGTAGGTTGCAGGAGGTGGAGTAAACACACTTAATTCTGCGGTGTTGACATTGAGTGTGGGATGCTGAGCTATTTAAAATCACAGACCAAAGAAATATCTTGTTGGCCCTCCGTTTTTCATTTTAATAAATTGAATGCCAAATTTAAATGAGGGGACTTTTCACCAAACATTCCAATACTGAGCCTCTCTTTAACATGGGAAAACCTGGTATTTATGACCTATGTTTTTGCACAGGCAACAGTGATCTGACATTTTGGAGAAGCTGTGCCCTCCGGAGAAAACACGTGGACTTGCAGCTCTGTTCAGCCCCACCCTGCTCTCTCCGCGTATCTCACCTGACTCACTCCTATAGGCAGTGAAATTTATATCTCCTGACTTAAGCAGGCTGATGCCACTAAAATAGGAAGGCAATTAAATTAGACAGACATGGCTTTGTGTATTAGCTCCTTATCTTAATTGCCCTCTGGCCATGTGCAAATCTCGATTTTTTTTAGGTTCCCCATCTGCAGCAGGAGATGGCAACATTTACCTCACAATGCTAATATGTAAATAAAGTGTTTTAAAGTATTTGAAAGCACACTGAAACACAGTTTAAATCTCACTCATTAAGTAGTTGCTGCTAAAGATCTGAGGGGAACTGCTGTAAGCTGGGGTTTCCAGTCAAGCCTCTCAGCTGTGTAATGGACATCTCTTTTGGAATGTTCCAGTTAACCACATAATATTCTTTTGCAAATATATATATTTTTTGCACTAGAAGGAAAAAAAAAACTTTTCCACAATAACAAGCCACTTGATTTGGTTGTGGTAGTATTGAGTTCACCACAGGCTTTCAGAGTGATTATGTGACTCAGACTTACCCAGTTTAAAGAATTACAACCCTTTCTCTCTGCCCTCTCTCATACACAGAGAGAGACTTCAGGGACAGGCATGTAACCAAGTCAGAAGTGGTGATGAAGATGACCTAGTCATAAGATTTTGATGAGGTGATTGAAAGAATCTTTTTCTCAGTCCTTGTCCTTGAGGCGGTGAGGATGTGACTCTGGACTGTTAGGGGCCCCCTAGTGGACAGAACTTGAAAGAGAGCATAGTGAACACAAGTCAAGGAAAATGTAAGAAGAGAGAAAAGGCCTCATGATATTGTTTGAACGTGGATTAAGCTGTTTCTGAAGACAGCACTTCACCTGCACATTCTAGTATAAGTTTTTCTCCCCCTACTTTCTACTTGGTTTGATTGATATATTTGAAATTTATTTCTGCGAATAATAACCAACAGACTGCTGATTAATCTTTATTGATACGTATTGGTATCTATCATCTATCTATTTATCACTTCCAGAATTAGTCATTGAAACATTAATGCCTGTTAAACTGGGTCACTTTGAAAGAATCCATGTTTCATTTATATCAAAATAAATTTTGTTGTAACTTTTCTCTAAGTTAGGATGTGCAAATTTTCATTTTAGTATTCAATTTAATTTTAGTATTCATCTGGACTAATGGGGGAGGGATAAAGCGATACATATGAAACAATATAGATCCTTCTGGAAACTTACAGTTTCTTTGATTCAGAGAACAACACAAAAGGTCAGAAGAGAACACCTCAGGCTCTGCGACCTCAGCCTCAGCGAACTGCATCACCAGTCAACCTGTTTCTTGAAAATCTGGGATAATTTCAATATAAGGTCTCTATGTGATGATAGGGAGTTATTATTAAAACTGTCAGATATAGGAACAGTGTGTTGATTAAGTAGACAAAGATCTTAATTCTTAGATGGTGCCTTCTAGAAACAGAGATGAAATGCCATGATGTGTTTCCCATATTTAAGTGCTGTTTTGAAAACTTACTCCCCCACGGTGATCAATGTTTTCTAGCTCCAGGAGGGTTGGAGCCAGGCCTGCCTATGTACCATCATCCTCTTGTTCACAGTTTCAGGATGAGCTTGATCAATGAGACACATTCTTTTCTTGCTATACAATTTGAGTTTATGAGTCAGGAGATGCCGACACCAGTTTCATCAGTTTACAGTGGGGGCCTCCGTGAAAATGAAGTCAATGCAGAGAAAATGTGATAGAGGCATGAAGAGAAACTGATAACTGATGAAATCGTTTGAATCCCTGGATCCAGCCATGCCTATCTGCCCTTTTATACAAGTCAATAAATGTATATTTTTATTTCATCTAATTTGAATTAGATTTTGTCATTGCCTCTGGAGAATGTCTTACTGATATACCACAACATCAGTACTTTAGGCTTTGATATTTAGCCTTTAATTTCAATTTAATTTTTTATTTAGTCTATTATATTTCATGAATAACCAATATGAATTAACCAGTCCTCTGTAATTCAGCCCAAAATGCCAGTTCTTTAAGACCATAGACCATCCATGCTTTATACTCCTAAAGTATCTCCCATTAGACCTTTATATATTATTATATAGTAGACACTAAATAGATAATGGCTGCTAATAAATACATGTTAATTGATGGGGAGTAAGTGTGCATAGTTGCTCTTTGTTGAAGGACATTTGATGGATAAACTAGCAACACCAGTGGAGAAAACTGCCCATGGTGGGGAATTAAATACCTTCTATCTTCCCCAGTGTTATTCAGAAGGTCAATTTAGTTAGCTTGTTTGTTTCTTCATTACTTTCTTTTTGTAGTACAGAAGCACTAACAATTGCCTAAGAAGAATAGCGATACTGATAACTCACTGACTGACTAACCTTCAGCGAATACTTTCTATATGCCTGACATTCTGAGGGCTACTTCAGCTGCATCATCTCATTTACTCTTTCAACAACCCCGTGAAGTATGTAACTTATTTATTGCTCTCATTTTACAGATGAGAAACTTGGAGCTGATCATGATTGAAGGCTTGTCCTAATGTTTTATAGCGGTGATACTTCAAACTCAGGTAGATCCCGAAGACTGTGCTTTAAAGAAAGTCTGTGAGTATTTTCATAAAAGAACAGGAATTCAACCACTAATGACATACACTTTATCAGGTAAGGAAGATGTGCCTTTAACTCAAATCATTTCAAATATCCTTCCATGTTTGGTAAAAATCTACCCAGCACTTTTTGCATAATCTAGTAAATATATAGATATTGCTAGGGAGAAAAAGCCTGAATAAAATGGTATCTTTCTGGCTGTATAATCTGTTTTTGGCCAAAATTGGAAAGATGCAGTTTTTCAGAAAGTAGTGTCTCAGATAAATTATCCACAGAGTAACTCTTCATTTCTTCAGAGCACCATGCAGGCCTTTCGTCCTTTCTGGGGCACGGACTTACGCAGAGTGAGAGTTCATTAGTTTTCTGATGAATTAGAAACATCTGTGAGGCTGATAGATTGCTCATGTGGAAAGGACAAAATAAAATACTATTAATTCTTTGTTAAGGGAAAAGAAGTATCAACATTTCCAGTAAAACTGATGTATTTATCCAGACAACTGAAGGTCTATACTCACTAAATGTGTTGAATGTTCTTTCTTATGTTGAAATTTAATTCATGCCTCTGTGATTGGTTTTTTAGAAATAAGTAAACATTTTGTTTCATTTATTAACATATAAATATATATTCTTTTAAAGGGGGATTTTAAAAGGAAAAATGAATATGTGATAAAATTATATGGAAATCTAAATTACTTTGAAATAACTCATTTGGAAACAGAAAAGAAATGAAAATAAAACCAGGAAAGTTTATTCTGAGATATTTTAAGAGTTAAATCTTATTTTCCTTCCACTTCTTTGCAGAACAGTTGGTTCTTGAAACAGATATGTAAAAAGATGGCCTAAAACCTTTGTGAATCTTAAAAGGTCAGACTTCATTGTATGCAGTTATTTTTAGCTGTGCTTTGGTAATATCTTTAGCAATCAAGGAGATAGGAGATTTGTGCTCCTACTCTTATCTCAGACGATACAAAGACTGAAACCTGCAATTAAATTTTTATTATTAATCACAGTATAATGTATATTTATAAAATTACTTCTCTAACAAGTATTCATAATTAAAGTAATTTTCAAAGCCCAAGTAAGAATCAAAACTGATAACCATTTGAAGAAAATGATCTCTAATCTGTTTAGCTCATTATCATAAATTGACTTTCATTTAGTAATACCAAAGCAAAGAATTTTTTAACAAAACTGAGACAGATTATGGATTCTTTAGCTATGTAATTAAACCTGTTTTATAGTCTAAGAGCTGACTGACAAAGCTAGACTCTGGTACAATGTAAGAGTCAACATTTTAGTAAGGATAAAGGCTGTGGAAAATATGATTAAATGATGTTTTTATAACTTTGTAGGGCATGAAGCAAATGCCAAAAGAACTTGAGTCCTGTGAGTGTAAACCTTGAATAAAGGATTATGATTTATTCCATCTTTATTTCTGATTTGGTAGGTGTTGATGAATATTAAGAAAAACTATTTCTTTATAAGGAATATGCATTACCAGGAGATCAGTAATCTTTTTCCAAAAGGTCTGTGAGTATTTTGATGAGATGACTGGGCTCCAGGTCAGTATCTCCGCTGTGAATATAAGCAAACATAATTCATAAGAAGACTATTGGCAGGAGTGCAGTTCAGACATCCAGACTAAGAAAATGTGTGTGAGAACAGGCCCAGGAATCGTCCAGAAGCAGAGCAGACAGCTCACTGAATCCAGCCAGCAGAAATGGTGCCATTTGAATCGTTCAGGGTTCAAATTCTTTAATTCCCTAGACTCACATTCTCTTGTAGTTAAAATGAAACCTAATAGAGTTGAAACCAAAATAGATAAAAAAAAATAGAAGTGCTTGTTTTAACGAACTGTTTATTTTTGTTTCATTTTAATAGCTAAATTCTCTAATATTATAAGTATTAGACTCATAAACTCCACTTACATGCAAAAAATATATAAATTATCAGAACCAAGTCTATTATCTAATTAATACTGCTAATAGTGAGAAATGCATGTGCAAAAGACTCTGTTTTAAGCACATAACATTATATGCATTAAGTAATATATTCATTACTATTTGAAGTGGGTACTGTTATTTCTCCAGCTTACCCATGTAGGCACAGTGAGATCAGGCAACTTGACCAAATATTCAGCTCATAAGTGGCAGAAATGAGCCTTGAGTCCAGATTTGTTCCAGAGCTTGTGTTCTTAACCATGATACTGCACTGCCTTGCTCAAAAATGGAGACACACTTTTTTTTTTTTAACATTTAATAAGAGAGTTGCCTCTACCTAGCTGGTGTTCGCTAGGAACAAAACTGTGTCAGAGTGACACTGTGGAATAAAAGGAAATTTAGCATCTTCTCAAGATGACTGTGAAAGTATCTGCCATTAATAGATTCATTATGACAATGAAAATTAATTTAGGAAATTCCAGATAGGATGCAGACATATACCTAAACTTTTTGGAGAGTCTATGATAAATTTCATGTGGTTTCTTTTTTGTAAAACCTTTATTTAGAAACAATATAAGGTGAATTTTCTGCCCAGTTGTCTGGCTCACTGTGCTCTCTCACTGACTACTGCATCTACTGTAACTGCTGGTGGTGTAGATTTTGGACCATAATGGGGATTAGGGAAGATGACAGATTTTGAGTACATTTTTTAAAAATGTTGTTCACTTCTGACATTTAGAAGTAAAATGTCTTTTGAGAATTTTATTTGAAAAAGAGTTTTATGAACTGTTGAATAGATGTAGAAATTGGGCTACATCCAAACTGAGAATATCACTAAGATAAAAATGTACTAATGATATATTTAATAATACAGGTGAGAGTCAAAAGCATGACACTAAATGAAGGAAGGTATACAGGAAGGACTGTGTATTGTATGACTTCATTTATATGAAACTACTGAAAAGTCAAGGTCATAGTAACAAATGCTGATCAGCGATCACCAGGTGCCTCAGTTAAGGGGAGAGGACTGATTATAGACAGGCAGGCAGCAGACTTGAGATTTTCTTGTGTATGGTAATGGTTATTATGAAAGATTATCTATCTATCCATCCATCCGTCCATCCATCCATCCATCCATCTATCCATCCATCCATCCATCCGTCCATCTATCCATCCATCCACCCACCAATCCATGTAGCTCTGTGTGCATAAGTACTTACATGTACACATACAGATGAAAAAAGAAGATGAGGTATATACATATAATGGACTATTATTCAGCTTTAAAAAGAAGGAATTCCTGACATATATGACATGGATGACCCTCATGCTAAGTAAAATAAGCCAGTCACAGAAAGACAAACACTGCACAATTCCGCTGATATGTGTGTCATCTAAACTAGTCAAACTTGTAGAAACAGAGAGTAAAATGGATGGCAAGGGCTAGGGGAGCAAGAAATGGGTATAACATTTTAATTATGAAAAATGAAAACTTCGAGAAATTTGCTGTGCAACATTTTGCCTAATATGAACAATATTTTATTGTACGCTTAAAAATTTCTTGAGGATACTTTTCATGTTAAGTGTTCTTACTGCAATAAATAAAGTTATAACTAAAATGATAAAGAGATCAATATATAGTCATAACTGAAGACAACTCATTTTTTAGCAATTAGAAAAAAAGAACAAATAGAAAAATCTGAAATATAGATTGCTATAGTAACCTGATGCAGAATAAATAGTGTGTTTTAGGGTATCTAGAAAATATATTAAAATATACCATATACTGGGCAGTAAAGAATTCTCAAAATAATTTAAAGATTAGTAATTACACAGTGTACATTCTCTACCCATAAAGAAATTTAGGTATAAATAAAAATTTATAGTACAGTAAAAGCAACTTATAAAAAATAAAAATTCAAATTTTAACTGAATGACCATCTTATTCAGGAAATTAACTGGACATTAGGGACAAAAATTTGGGGTGATAGCTCAATATTTTAATTTAATAGTGACGCTTTTCCATTTCAGTAAATGTTTAACTCCTTACTATTAAATTTGACCTTTTAAGATTTAGTAGTAGACATTTTATTCCTCGCAGTCACTCAACTAGTATGTATTAGTAGGAAAAAAAAACTCTACTCATATAAGAAAAATATGTATTTACCTGTTAATTAAATGTTCATTTTCTTAACAAAAAAAGCCATTGAAAGGCAGAAATTAAACTGCATATCATAAAAGGCTTCAATGCACTTGGTGAATAAAAGCCTTTGTTTAGCTAGATAAAGACATATATTGTACTAAGAACATTGGTCTCTTTGTTTTCTTAAATTTTTAATTATATTTCTTTTGTTATTTTGTGTGTGTATGTGAATAAAGTCAAAAGTCCTTAGAAAATCACAAAGACTTTCCTTGATTAGAATGAGGAATCTGTATTCTATACATGCACTGTTATTAACTGACATCAAAACTTTGCTCAGAATTTTCCTAAACTTTGTTGTTTAGAATCCCTCTTTTGACGGAAAATATTTTGTAAGGCTTGATTATATCACAGCGGTATCATGCTCAACTGATGCAAAGGGAGGAACTTGGCAGTTTTCAATTTAATAATGCTTAAGAAGTCACTATGACTTGATTTACCATTAGGAAAGTTATGAAATTTTAGACACTGTGATAATATAGGAAAATATTTTTCCCTTAGAATTGTATTAGCAGTCAGTCATTGAAGCAATTCTTATTTGGAGAATAGCTATATATCCTAGGAGAAACGGGTCGTGACTTCTTAACAGCAGCCAGAGGAGGTTGGCCTTGCAGGAATCTTCAGTAGAAACTTCCCAACTGCGCTGTGTGGGGTGAAAAACACACAGAGAGGCCTCTCAGCATGTGATCTGTCAGACAAAGCCCCTCTTTACCATCAACATAAAGTCTTCACAAAATGTATCTACACCAACTCCAGTAAGTGAATTCAAACAGTTTTGGAAAATATACCTTTACTTTTTATTTTATTCATGTTATTGGAAAACAATAAGAGTGTCTTATAGGCTAAAGACATTTCTCACTGACGTTAATGTTTATTTTCAGGATTTTGTATTTTTCCCCTTCAATTAAATCAAGTGATTTCACTCTTATTTGCTTTGTTCATTTGGACAGGAATTTTTGAAATTCCAAGGCTCGGTAAAGATACCACTTTTTTACAAGCCTTTCCTCACTTTGCACATGTAGAATTGATGGTTATTTCCCCCATGTCCAATAAACATTTTCCACTCTATTGCACTTTATTTCACGAGGTACAGAATACCCTCTGTTGCAGACACTTTAGTTGCATTCTCATTTAATCCTCCCGACAATCCACACGACAGACACACTAGCACTTTAATTTTCCCGAGGAGGACATGAAACACATCTCCACATCTCCTAAATTCCAATATGCAAAACATACCATAGAGAAGTTTACAAACCAGGTAGACTGAGTCCAGAACTGGTGCTCTTGTCCACAATGTATGCAATATCTACTCATCTGTATCTTATAAAAAATACAAACAGTTATAGAAATTATATCACATAGAAAACAAATCAAAATAGAAGTATATATATGGTGAAATATATATATGTCTGTCTGGAAAAATCCAACCATTGTTAATGTAACAAGAACAGTTTGCCTGACATCAATGTAACCTGGCAGCCAAGGAGGGTGGACTGGAATGCACATGTGTGAACAATGACAACTTCACTGTACTAGTCAGTGGGGATAGTAGATGCCATTGAGTGAGCATGTGTACTGTGTGGTTGTCACATTCAAAATGACTGAGTAGAGCAATGAATCTGCATCAAATTTTGCATTAAGCTTAAACATTCCTCCATGGAAACTATTTGGATGATTCAGAAGGCTGCAGCCATAGGCAACTGGTGATTGGCAGCTTCATCACAACAATGTGCCTGCTCATGCATCACGTCTCATGCAGAATATTTTGGAAAAACATCAAATCACTCAGCTAACTCAGCCCCACTAAAGCCCAGACTTGGTGCTCTGCGATTTCTGGCTTTTCCACAAACTAAAATCACCTTTGAAAAGGAAGACATTTCAGACTGTCCTTGAGATTCAGGAAAATACAACAGGATAATTGATGGTGATTCCAACAAAGGATTCTGCAGAGTGTTTTGAACTGTGGAAGAAGTGCTGGGAGAACTGTGTGAGGTCCCAAGGTGCCTCGTTTGAAGGACACTGAGGTGTCATTGTTCTGATATCTTTGCTTCCAATTATGCTTTCAGATAATCTATGATACACACAGTAGCAAGAAGGGTGTTTTTAAAATGTAAATTATACTGACTACTATTGAGGCTGGAAGATGGTGGTACGGTAGAAGGGAGCAGATTCCATTTCTCCCTGCACATGGGAGAAGAACCTGGCTGATCTGTGAAGAAATGGAATGGTCAACCAGTGGAAACACAGCATATTTGAAAGTAGGAGATCGAAGGTTATAGCGGACATTGAAAAATCGGACAGTAAGGAGAGTACTTCAGAACAATAAGAGCCCAGGAATTAGTGCGGAGACCAGGGCTGCTGAGGCCTGGGCCTGGTGCTTTCCAGGCCAGCTAGGGGCTCTAGGGAGGGAGCGGGGTCTGCACGCAACAGCATAAGGCTTCGCGACTAAAGATGCCCACCTGCAAAAGGATACAACTGTGCATGACCATGGACACTCGAGCGTGGGCACGACAGCAGACGCCTGAGCAACCGGAGACCTGTGGCCCATGCTGGGAACCCGGGGAGCGTAAGCAATCCATGAGAGAATCAGAGCTCCCTCCCATGAAATCAGGGTGAGTACACGGCGTAGGAGGCCCGAGCACACACCCATGAACTCGGGAAAGTGTGTGCTCCCCAGGAGGCTCAAAACATATGTCCGAGGCCCTGTGTGGAGAGGTGCTGGGCTAGCCCTGGAAGGACTAGCCCAAAGATAACTGAGTACTGAACAGGGAAAAAAGTGACACCATCACCCCTCGGCCTTTGCAACCAGCAAGACCAGAAAATCCAGCTTGGCAAGTGTGAAAACAGCAAGAGGGGTTTTTTTTTTTGCTTGTTTGTTTGTTTGCTTTGTTTTTCTTTTCTTTTTTTGAATAATATTTTTATTATTTTTTCATTATTTTTATCTTTTTTTACTCCTCAACTCCTTTTGCTTATCTTTACTTCTTTCTTGTATTATTCCTTCTTTCCTTCTTTCCAATTTAATATCTTCTTCCTTCCTCTTTTTTTTCCTTTTTCATATTTTTCTTCCTCTATTCTCTTTTTAAATACCCATGAGTGAGACAAAAACAAAAACAAAAACAAAAACCCTGGAACACTGAAAAAAACAGAGTTGGTCCCAAAGAGGGGGCATTCCAACAGCTGAGACAGTGGAAACTGTGATCACCAGGATATCCCAAGGAGACTGCACTACTAAGTTTCACAGGTATTCTAGCACAGAAGTTCACACCATAAACCCAGGGAGCCAGAACAGATCAATTTAAGAAGCTGAGGCTGACAAGAAGAGTCTCACAAACAATGGGAAGACAAAGAAACAATCCCCAAGTGAAAGGAAAGGAAGAAGCACCAGAAAAAAATGATAAATGAAACAGAGGCAACTCAACTATCAGATTTTGAGTTCAAAGCAATGGTTGTCAGGAAGCTCCAAGAGCTCTCAATGAGCTACCAGAAACTGCAGGGAAGCTATGATGAACTTACTGCAAACTATATCAATATGAAAAAGGAAATAGAAACTATCAACAAGGGCCAAGAGGAAATGAAGAATGCAATTTCTAGATTGAAGAACACAGTGGAAGGAATGAAAAGCAGAATCAATGAAGCAGAAGATCGGATCAGTGAGTTAGAGGACAAAGTAGAAAAAAACACCCAGAAAGAGCAAGGAAAGGAAAAGAGGCTCAGAAAGAATGAAGAAGGATTAAGAGAAATGCAAGACAATATGAAACATAATAATATCCGTATAATAGGGATACCAGAAGGAGAAGAAGAAGAGCAAGGGATAGAAAACCTATTTGAAAAAGTAATGATGGAAAACTTCCCTAATTTGATGAGAGAAAAAGTCACACAAATTCAGGAAACACAGAGAGTCCCATTCAAGAGGAACCCAAAGAGGCCCACTTCAAGACACATCATAATTAAAATGGCAAAATTCCAAGACAAAGAGAGAACCTTAAAGGCAGCAAGAGAGAAAAAGGAAGTAACATACAAGGGAGCCCCTATTAGGTTAGCAACTGACTTCTCAATGGAAACGCTCCAAGCCAGAAGAGAATGGCAAAGAAATATTCCAAGTAATGAGAACGAAAGGCCTGCAAATAAGACTACTTTACCCAGCAAGGCTTTCAATCAAGATAGAAGGCCAAATAAGGAGCTTCTCAGACAAAAGAAGTCTAAAAGAATACACCTCTACCAAACCAGTGCTGCAAGAGATACTAAAGGGACTGCTTTAAGGAAAGGAAGAGAGAGAGAGAGAGAGAGAGAGAGAGAGAGAGAAAGGAACATAGGCACAAAAATGGCAATGAATAAGTTCCTATCAATAATAACCTTAAACATAAATGGATTAAGTACTCCAATCAAAAGACATAGAATCGCTGAATGGATAAGAAAGCATGACCCACATATATGCTGCCTACAAGAGACCCCACCTCAGGACAAAAGACCTACACAGACTCAAAGTGAAGGGCTGGAAACAAATTTTCCAAGCAAATGGACAGGAAAAAAAGCCAGGGTAGCAATACTCATATCAGACAAAATAGACTTCAAAAGAAGGGCCATAAAGAGAGACCCAGAAGGTCACTTCATAATACTCAAGGGAAGCATCCACCAAGAAGACATAAACAGCCCTGGCTGGTGTAGCTCAGTGGATTGAGCGCGGGCTGTGAACCAAAGGGTTGCCAGTTCGATTCCCAGTCAGGGCACATGCCTGGGTTGTGGGCCAGGACCCCAGTGAGGGCCACATGAGAGGCAATCACACATTGATATTTCTGTCTCTCTCTTTCTCCCTCCTTTCCCCTCTCTCTAAAAATAAATATATAAAATAAAATAAAAGACATAAACATCGTAAATATATATGCACCCAACATAGGAGCACCTAAATACATAAAGAAAATCTTAGAGGACTTCAAGAAAGATATTGACAGCAACACAATTATAGTAGGGGATTTTAACATCCCACTGTCAAAAATGGACAGATCTTCTAAACAAAATATCACCAAAGATATTGTGGCATTGAACAACACTCTAGATGAAATGGACTTAACTGATATATATATAGAGAGAGAGCCCTTCATCCCAAAGAAATTAAATACACATTCTTTTCAAATGCACATGGAATATTTTCAAAGATAGACCACATGATAGGACACAAAACAAGCCTCAAAAAATTCAAGAAAATTGAAATCATACCAAGAACTTTCTCTGACCACAACAGACTAAAACTAGAAACCAACCCCAAGGGGAAAAGCCAAAACACTCAAAATCATGGAGATTGAATAGCATGTATTAAACAATAAATGGGTCAAGAATGAAATTAGGGAAAAAATCAAAAAGTTTCTGGAAACATGAAAATGAACTCACAACAATCCAAAACTTATGGGACACAGCAAAGGCAGTCCTCAGAGGGAAGTTCATAGTGATACAGGCCTACCTAAAAAAGATAGAAACATTTCAAACAAACAACCTAACCTTATACCTACAAGAACTTGAGGAACAACAACAAAGACAGCCCAGAGCAAGTAGAAGGAAGGAAATAACCAAGATCAGAGCAGAATTAAATGGCATAGAGACTAAAAGCACAATTCTAAGGATCAATGAATCCAGGAGCTGGTTCTTTGAGAAGATAAACAAAATTGACAAGCCTTTAAGCAGGCTCATCAAGAAAGAAAGAGAGAAGACCCAAATAAACACAATCAGAAATGAAAGAGGAGAGATTACAACTGACACCACAGAAACACAAAGGATTGTAAGAAATTACTATGAAGAACTGTACACCAAGAAATTTGAAAACCTAGGTGAAATGGACAAGTTTCTAGAAAAATATAATCTTCCAAAACTCAATGAAAAAGAAGCAGAAAGCGGGAACAGACCAATAACAGCAGATGAAATAGAAGCAGTAATCCAAAAACTCCTGACACACAAAAGCCCTGGACCAGATGGTTTCACAGGAGAATTCTACAAAGCATTCAAGGAAGAACTAACC